>NDFZ01002288.1:6711-17379 GCA_002192655.3 Mamestra configurata
CACAGCTTGGCTCATCGCCGCAAGGTTGCCTGCTTGTCGGTCTTCTACAGATTGTACTTTGGGGAGAGTGTCTAGGCCCTCCACGACCTCATCCCACCGGCCCCCGGTGCCCCCAGTGCGTCTCGATGTCCAATGGTAGCACCATTGGACATCTAGACGCACTGCAAGTTACCATCCCTACCTTGTTGCTATTACACCAATTCGCACTAAACGTTTCCAAACGTCTTTTATAATGCGCACAGCAAAAGAGTGGAACTCTCTGCCTGCGTCTGTGTTTCCGAACGCATACAACCCTAATCTCTTCAAAATTAGAGTGAACAGGCTTCTTCTGGGTAAGCTCGCTCCATCGTCGACTTTGTCTCTGTCATTTATGACCTAGACTAGAGTCAAGAGGAAACCCATATTAAATAAAAAAAAAAACTAGCACTTCGCCCGCCACATCGGATCTTTAACAAAAAGCGGTCATTGTGACCCGACCGTAATAGTGAGACTTATAGCCTCGCGGACTTTTTTCTGGGGAATAATGAGTACTTTAATAATGTAGTAAATTATTTTTATGTATCATCAATAGTTTTCGCAGTGCATGCGATGAAAGACTTTTTATAACAATTTCTTTTTACACCTTGGTTTACTTTATTCAAGTTTTAGTGGGGACCCCTAATTATTTCCTTAAATAGTTATAGCCTATGTTACTCGGTGAAGATAGGTAGCTTTATAACGGTGAAAGAATTTTTTAAATTGGTCTTTCAGTAGTTTTTGAGTTGAATTGTAACAAACAAACAAATCTTTCCTCTTAATAATATTAGTTCTACCACAAACACAAACCACCATTTAAAGGTTAGTTTTGAAAAATTAAGCACAACGATATTCAATAATTACCCAGCCATTTCTGCTGCTGAGTCTGTGGCCTCAGGATCAGCGCAACTGTTCACCCCGTTCACCCCGGGGGGTTGATTATGTAAAAATTGTTAAATCTGTTTCATTTATCCCACTTTTACTTTGTTCAATCCAATTTCCACGTAAATTGAAGCAAGCAATAATTTCCTCCCCTAAAAACTTCATCACCCCTTTTTGCCCCTTTAGGGGATTATTTTCGAAAACCCCAAACATTACAAAAAACATTATTTTTTAAATACAAATTATTAATGCCGTGTTCCAACATCATCGGACCAAGCAGTCTCCCCAGTGCTGCGGACGGCTCACGTTGGGTGTTGGGTGGCTCGCTGTCCGATCACCACCAGGCCCGGGTTGAGGGCGCGTTGTGTTTCACGCGCGCCTCAATCAGCTTAGAAGACGGGGCGCGTTTGTTCGAAAGAGATACCGCGGCCCGAGAAACGCAAAGGGTTTTAGAAGGAACACGGATGGGTTTTAGTCAGTAAGAGTCTGACACGCCCATCCNTTAGAAGACGGGGCGCGTTTGTTCGAAAGAGATACCGCGGCCCTGAAACGCAAAGGGCTTTAGAAGGAACACGGATGGGTTTTAGTCAGTAAGAGTCTGACACGCCCATCCGCTCCACCCAGAGCGGAAGAAGTAATTTGATGATTTCCCATCCTTAAAAAAAAAGCACTGTTTTTCTGCCCGACCCCATCACTAATCCTGTCGACCGAATTTCGATCACGGTGGCAAATCTCAACGGAGTTAAATACGCAGGAGATTATTATAGTGCACAAGTGTGCAAACAGAGTGCACCTGACACTACACCATGTAACAGAATAAAACCTGAAAAGGGGTAATTGTAAACAACTTTTACTATAGGACCAACACTGAAATCGCCCAAAAATTATCAACTGCCTCTTAAATTTATGTGCGCATAACTCGACAAAATGATTGTGATTTCGGGGTTGGTCACATAGTAAAGTTCATAATGATGACCCTTCTTCAGGGATAGCATTTATTCTGTTCCACGTTGTTTATTCCGTTACTTTCATAGCCCGATGGGACGACAAGCCGACATGGCCGCCCGATCGGCCGGATGCCGGCGGTGTCAAATTCCTAATGGAAAAGCCCAATAACACTTTTTGCTCGACCTGGGAATCAACCCTATGACCCCACGCATTAACTTTTACACATCTCTACCTAACCCGTTTTTCCCCGTTCCCGTATAGCCTCATGAATGTGGCTATAATAAACAAAAAAGAATTTTCCAAACTCGACTGCTAGAAACAAACAAACAAACAAACTCTTCAGCTTTATTATATAAGTATAGTAAAGATTTGTTTTGTTTGAAACGTTTGACAGTTGAGGTCAAAGGGCCAGCTGTCACTACAGTAAATACTGCAATCGATTAGGCAACACAAATTAATTAGTTTAAATTTGAATTAATTGACATAGACCGTGAAAATGAACGTCTAGTTAAGGTTCATCCACATATTATTATTGCCGGCGACGACGTAGACCGACCGTGATCCGTCCAAATTCAACAAAATATCGGTGCGTACATTTTATAGGAACCTGTTCAAACACGTCCGTATCTGGGCCGTACCCGGGACGCGTCGGACCACCTCATGCTGGGCCACGGCCCGGACACGGCCCGGCCACGTCCCAGGTACGACCCGGATGTTTGTGAAGGGGTAAGCTTGTTACGAACCAATATAATCGCTTCATTTACCTAGCCTCGCTCAGCGCAAGCGATTCTATTGGTTCTTAACAAACACATCATTGAAAATATCTGGTAGAAACGCAGCCGCCAATTCAAAAACACCTCTTATTTTCCCACTTCTATAGCCAAGTTCATCAGGACAATTAAAAATCCAGTGATGTTTTTTGTGCTTATTAACAAAAGCATGTACCAGGGCCCCTGCTTTAACCAGAGTTATCATTTAACTCAGAGTTAGTTTCTAACACGTGGTTAAATAACAAATATTTCATTCATAATGGCACCGGGTTAACTTTAACTCGGAGTTAAAAAATAACTCTGGCCCAACTATGTTACTAAGTCAATGTATGCCATAGATAAATTATATCTACTTAAAGAATAAATCTGTTGGATGGACATTTTAGCTTTATCGGTTCGTCTTCTGTCCTGATATATGGGGATTAACCTTTACAAACACGTTTTATTTTCTTCAGACCAAAAATAATTATCGCGTTATGGAAATCACCGTGCATGAAGTTCATGCGGTTTGTTTTTACTGAATTGCGTCAAGTATTGTTCCACTTCCTTGTATTTAAATTTACTGTTTAACTGGCTTCTACCCGCGGCATCACCCGCTTTATTTTGGACGGAACTGTAATCCTTTTTTAGAGTTCCGTACAGAAGACTCCACTGCCCGTCTGTTTGCCACCAGGCTGTATCTCATGAACCATGATAGTTAGATGATGTATTTCTGTTGCCGCTATAACAACAAACAATAAAAAATATTTAAAATAAAATGGGTATATTCCCATAAAAGAAACCTGTTTTTTTTCGGTTTGACACGGAACCTTCGTGTAAGAGTCCGATTCGTACTTGGCCGGTTTTTTTTAATTCTAAATCATAATAAAAGTAGCCTAAGTTATTCCTTTTAACATTAGCTATCCGTCAATGACATTCCCATCAATGTTGGTCCTGGTGTTTCGCCTACAGACAGACAGACAATAAATTTGAAATTGTTTTTTTGTTATAAGTATCGTATACAATGTGGAGACATCGATACGACTCTAAATGAAAACCCTGGCCATACTGGTTCACAGGAATATTTTGAAACTATTATACATCCTGTCACCGAATTTAAAATAAACTTTTCAATAAAATTATTGCATAAAACATAAAAAAACTCTACTAAGTACAGCTTTATTATTAGTATAGATTATATTAAAATATATTATTATTATATTATAGTGTGGTATAGATTGATGACGGGAGTTAGAGCGAACTTAGCTCTTGTTACCTCTCGTTATACCATCAATTAATGATATGGCCAAACGTGGATTGAAAGATCATTAAACGAGTGTACAGATGTAGGTACCGACCCAAGTTTAGTTCAATTTCAATTCAAGGGTTGACCTTCAATGTTAAGCAACGCTTATCGATGTCGCTCCATGGATGGGTGACCATTTATTTCATATATATCCTCCTATCCGTACCTATCTCAGAATGCTCGTAAACCTGTTGCTCCCGGCTGACATTTGTAGATCTTTGGCAGTCGTTACGGATTGTCAGAAGCCAGAAAATCTGACTCCAGTCTTGCCAAGAAGTACCGTGAACCAGTGAGTGGGTTGTGGAAGTCAGATGGGCAGTCGCACCACATAAAATACTGGTATTCAGCTGAATCCAGTTTGACTGGAAACCGACCCCATTTTAGTTGGGAAAAGGCTAGGCAGATGATATTATGGATATAATACCCACAAATAATATTGCATCTCCAAGTTCGGCAGCGAAGGTATGAATTACTTCATTTCTTATCTAAACCGATTAAAGTGAAGGATCGAATTCGTATTTTTAACACTCCATAAAATAAAAACGGTTTTCAATGGAAAGATACTATTAACAGATTTTAATAAGGTATTTTAATTAGAAACATGCGTAACTGATATTTAATGAAACGAATTATGATCACATTTATAATAATAATTGGATACGGTAATATAATCCGTTTGTTTGGTAGNTAGGTATTTTAATTAGAAACATGCGTAACTGATATTAATAAAACGAATTATGATCACATTTATAATAATAATTGGATACGGTAATATAATCCGTTTGTTTGGTAGTTGAACGAAGATGTCACAGCATGTGAGTAGTCTCTTATTCTTGCTTCATACTAGTGACCCGCCCTGACCTCCCTCGGGTGCAATTATATTTACAAACCTTCTTCATTTATATAATAACAATAAACGTTTATTACCAAAATAATCCTGCCTGTGCAAGCCTGTATCTTGGGTACCAATTTGGAGAGTTTCCCATTCAAAATTTATGCTAAAGTAAACATATTATTATGTTCGTTTAGTAAAAATAGAGAAATAAAATAAAATTTAAAAAAATACTGGCCAAGTGCAAGTTGGACTTGCACACGAAGGGTTTCTTACCATAAGCCGAAAAAAACATGTTTCTTGTAGTGGGCCCTTTTATTTTTAATTNGTTCGTTTAGTAAAAATAGAGAAATAAAATAAAATTTAAAAAAATACTGGCCAAGTGCAAGTTGGACTTGCACATGAAGGGTTTCTTACCATAAGCCGAAAAAAACATGTTTCTTGTAGTGGGCCCTTTTATTTTTAATTTTATTTCATTTTTATTATTTGTTTTTATAACGGCAACAAAAATACATCATCTGTCAACTGTCTAGCTATCACGGTTCATGAAATACAGCGTGGTGACAGACAGACGGGCAGTGGAGTCTTAGTAATAGGGTCCCGGTTTTACCCTTTCGCTGCGCGGATAAGACCCGATCGCCGACTCGGTTGCGGGGAGGGGTAGGAGCGGTGGGGCGAGCTAGTGTCGTACGATCTAGGCACGCTATACGTTCTCACATATTATACGTATAATTTCAACATGAATGATGTGACATGAAAAATTTTATTTTAAAAAAGAGTGTTAGTGGAGTTTCTTGCCCGTTCTTCTAGATAGAGATCTACGCTTTCGAACGTGTAAATAGCTTTATCTTTTTGACCGACCGACCTTAACAATTGAAAATTGCCTGTATTTACAGGCACTTTAAACTCAAACACTGTAACTCAAAGCATTTATTTCAATTAGACCATTATTTTGGTCTAATTAAAATAAATGCGAAAATAAAAGTTTTTTTTATTTTTTACAACGTGGCAATGATGCGCCAGTCTTTTGGGCTCACTTCTAGTCCAAAGCGGACGAATTTTTTGACGCCATATTTCGGTTAGNACGAAAATAAAAGTTTTTTTTATTTTTTACAACGTGGCAATGATGCCAGTCTTTTGGGCTCACTTCTAGTCCAAAGCGGACGAATTTTTTGACGCCATATTTCGGTTAGGAGTTTTTATTTTTATTTTAAGTGTATATAGTTAGATAAGTATTGAAAATATGAAATCCTCATTTGAATAAAATATGACTTGAAAAGTAAGATGAAAAGTATAGAGAAGATTATACTTATTAATATTATTTATTTAAAGGGCCTCCGATCGGCTAAATCTCAGGTGGCAACACTTGAGTACAATAAAATTAACCGCATAAAATAAAACTAAACTTACGTGAAACAAATCGTGGTGGTACGTAAGTTAGCTCGTTTTTTACATAGGTGAGATAATGTAAAATGACATCGAAATCAATATCACTAATTAAATCTATACTTTCTGCACGCGGATACATTTAAAGTCCCAGGATCCCAGTTTCATATCCACATTAATATACACGTTTGAGGCCATTGACCCCAAACAGCTCTACCTATTCCGACCACTGCCTATAACTAATTACTAAAGACGCTTTTAAAATATAGGGTGTAACAATGGGCGGTCTTCTCGCTAAAAGTGAGCCAGTTGAGGATCTAGACAAAGTGCTCGTAGCGATGGCGACAGTCGAAAAGGCAAAAATAATAAAGCATCGATCACGAGGAAGTGCTGAAAGGCGAGCGTTTTGGGGGACTGTCTTTAAGTAAACGTTGACTTAAAAAAGGTGCTGGCACTCAGCCTAATTTGAATAAATGACTTTTGATTTGATTTTGCCAGAGATGCTTGATTGCCTTGGTCCTGGTACCAGCTGCTCTGGCGGCCCTGGGTTCGCGGCGCGCTGGCTGGCTAGACCGAGTCGTGCTGTACCATAAGCAGAAACTCTTCAATGAATTACGAGAGCTGGCGCCCATCAAGATCTCTGGTAAGACTGCTTCATCTACAGGTAACTCCTTACTGGCTATCAGCACTGGCTGGACCGCGTCGTGCTGTTAGATAGGCAGAAGCTCTTCAACGAGCTGAGAGAAATGGCGTCCATCTAGATGGTGCGAAGTTCGCTGTTCAGCTAGATTTTATTTAATCTAAAACTACGCTGTCTTTTGTTCGCAGCTGAAATTCAACAAAAACCCGTTGGCTATGTGGACTCCACTCAATGGGACTACGACTCTGTCCAACGCCTGCTCACTCTCATAAGTGCGAGCGATACGGCAAAGCCTGTGTACAAGGCGTTGCGGAGGATGCTGCAGCCCACCAGGCGACTCATGATGTCTATCAAGGAGAGCAAGCAGAGGTTCCCAAGTATAAAGGTAAGGGTTGAGCTCGTAAAGCTCTCCCGATGACTCCACCACCCTCCTCCAAGAAAGCTAGTAGAGAAGCACACTCCGAAAAGTACGACTACCGTCTTTCCGGCCTCTTCGCTGAGGCCCGTTGCAGTCCGGGTTCCAGTCAATATCCGCCCCGACCCTTGCTCAAACAAGCCCACGCCTCTGTGCCTGTAGTTTTAAATTCACCCCTAAATAATAATCCGTCTTCGATCCAGCCCGTCCTTAGCAGTCCTCCCCCCAGAAACGCCCCAGGCCGAGGTTCGTACACCACAGGGGGGACCCGCGAGCGAGTAGTCGCTTAGTTTGTTAGTTTTTAATAAGCCCTGGCTAGTGGCTTTAATATTAAGGCTGCCACAGGTAAATCCGGTTAAGCAGACGACAACCTCTTGCGGACGAACTGCGTAGGCCACCCATAAACAAAAATCCTTAAAGTTCTAAGATTAAGGTACACAAATGGTTGCACCGTCTGGACAGATCCACTCAAGTCTGAATGATACATTTGTCAAAAGCACCCCGTAGTTCTCATATGATGACACCAGTACGGATTCTGTGGACGTTAAGAGAGACATTGACCTCTGTGTTTGTTTCTTCTATATTGCTCGTCGAACATTAACGTATAAAGTATGTTTTGAACCGCCATTACGTTAATGAGTAGGTGAATAATTTGCATGCCAGTAAAAACTTGAAAATCGGATAAATTAAAAAAAATGTTTTCAAATCGTTTTAGTCAGAAAACAACGAGTTCTACTACGACGGCTACAGCAGCGCCGAGGAGCACGAGCTACCGGCACCACCCCCCGTGCCTGAAGACCAGGTTGTGCTGGTGGTCAGCAACCCCGTGGAGGCGCGCCTGCCCAGCGCAAGGATCAGTGTCAAGCTCCTCAGGTAGGATCAGGAAAAGCTTGCTGCCCCGTGCCGGAAGACCAGGTCGTGCAGGTGGTTAACAACCCTGTGGAGGCGCGCTTGCCCAGCGTAGGGATCAGTTGGCAAACTGCTCAGGTAGGTAGGGGAGCAGTTTGCTGCCCCGTCCTGAGTACCAGGTCCAGATCTTCCAACACGAGCTTCCAACTCAAGCATGAAAAAACACTTTTTTACAAAAAAATACAACTGACTTCTAAATAAAAAACACTGCAAAGTATAAAATAACTTTAATTTCGGAAGTCGGTGTTGAAAATACAAAGAAACAAACAAAAACACCGACTTTCGAAATCCTCCTTTTTTTGAAGTCGTTTAAAAAGTGAAGGCACACACTAATCGGTCAAACCGTCCACATATACAACGTGTAACAGAATTAACGCAAAACCTGAAAAGGAGTCATCAAAGAGGTATTGTGTTAATTCTGTAACGCGTTGTATGTACCAGTGCACCAGCACGGCGGAGGAGCTAATGACGCGCTACTGAAGGCACAGGGGCCGATAGCCCCGCAGTCATCACTGTTGCCTTAAGAATAACAATCGATTTTATTCGTTCATTGTTACATAAAATATGAGCTTACTCTTAATACATAATTATAATATCTGTAACTATTTAATATCAGTATTTTGTGGACTGTGGTCATGTTTTGAGTCGGTTGAGAAGTAGGTGTTGTTTGCTAGTCTGCCAAGTATTTGAAGAAAAAGTTTGATTCCGCCGCCAACATTATACAATATCTCTTTAAAGCAGAACAACTAGAACATGAATAGAGAATTCACAAAAAAAAATCCAAGGTGGCTTCTGGCAAACAGATGGGCTCAGCGGCGACTTAGGGTCCTGTACCTCTGAAAGCACGACAAGTTGGTCCTGCGACTGGACTCTCTCCGGTCGCGTCGGATTGCCGACACACCTGTGTTTGCGCACACACCTGTGCACTATAATATCTCCTGCGCACTTGGCTAATCTCGGGATCTTTGGTCGGGAGGATTTTTTTTAGTAATAAATAAAATCGTAATGTTTTGTTCACAGAGAGATCATGGAGGCGAGGGCACGCGCCGCCCGCCAGATGCCGACTACTAAGGACAAGTACGTGCTACGTCCAACATCGTCAAGTCTGTACTGTGACAGAGCTGACTCCATTTTTGCATATTCGCCCGTTATGTCCCACTGCTGGGCAAAGATATCCCTTACCCACACACGTCTGTCCTCTGACATTGCTGACCAGTCCTTTGGGTACCAGTCAGGTTCGTGTGTCGGCTGCCTCTTCTCTACTCTATCGGGGTCGGCTGTCAGTCTTAGCAGATGCAGCTGTGCTCAGTATATCACATGGAGCTGCCTATTTGACCTTCATATCCCAGTAAAGTGGCATAAGCCCCGGCAAAATTGTTGCAGATTTTCTGGCTTCTGACATTCCATAACGCCGACTGCCAAAGATCTGAAATGAAATCCGAGACCAACACAAGGCAGTTTAAAAAAATAAAAAACTTCTAATCTCAAAATAATGGGTAAAAATAATAATAAATTTAATCTAGGAGCACGGAAGTGCACCCGCCAAGTCGAGGAAAAGAGCAAAACAGGCACAGACGTACCGTTCTTTTCTCAAAGCCATTCGGGCCATTTTCGACCTCTTGTAACTTCGTTGTGTGCAATTGCCAAGTTACTGTTTGTATTTAATAAACAAAAAAATCTAATATTATGGTTACTATAAAATGTTATTAGCTACCTAACAATTAAAGTATCAATTTATGACAAAGTGGTTGGTTAGCTGCTCCCGTAGATACGAATGTACCGATTACACCGACTTGGTTTACATTCGATTTCACATTTTTTTACGGCAGAAGAACTGNCATCTAATATTATGGTTACTATAAAATGTTATTAGCTACCTAACAATTAAAGTATCAATTTATGACAAAGTGGTTGGTTAGCTGCTCCCGTAGATAGGAATGTACCGATTACACCGACTTGGTTTACATTCGATTTCACATTTTTTTACGGCAGAAGAACTGCGTTTATTTATTTATTTAAATATACTTTATTGTACACCAAACAAAACATACATGCAGTAAATCGAGAATTTCGATGTTTTGATGGGACTATATATTCAGACAACAGTGATCCATATGTTTATAAGTAAAAACTTACACACTATGAGTTAGTACAGTAAACTAGGTACATAGGTACAAACACACCACTAACACAATAATTAAAAACATTCAATTTTAAATAAGTATAATTTCATAAATCAATTATATGTAAACTATCTCTATTGTAGACCCTGGAAAGAGTTCATCAAAAACCGAACACTCTTTTCATCGACTACAGAACTTGCGGCGACTCAAGCTGCGAATACGACAACCGCCAAGCCGGACAGTGAAGATAACCAAGATACAGCTTCAACTGAACCAGAAGATAAAGTTTCAACTGATCCAGAAGATCCAGCTTCAAATAAAACAGAAGATACAGATCCAACTAAATCAGACGATCCAGGTACTGATACAACAGAAGATTCAGTTACTGGTACAACAGAAGATACAGGTACTAATACAACAGAAGATACAGTTACTGAAATAACAGGAGATGCAGCTACTGATG
>NDFZ01002290.1:0-17383 GCA_002192655.3 Mamestra configurata
CTTTGAACTAATTGAACGATCGGATGGATTGATCTTCTGAACGTGTAATAAAAATTGACCGACTGAATGAGTGAGTGATGTAGTCTATGAACCACACCATAAAGCAAGTCATAAGATGTGTGCCGGCAGCAGAGTGCGCGAGGACATACAAATCCAAGTGATTTTTCTTATTATATTTAGTATTGAACTACCTAATGAGTGAGGGAGTGAGTGATTTGTCCCATCTCGTGTACCACACAATAAGGCAAGTAACATATTACGGCACTAGAGAGGTATAAATTTTGAACTGGAAACGTATTGAACAATCGAATGACTGAATTTCGAGGTGTATTGAAGGACCGAATGAGTGAGTGAATGATGTATCCTATCGGAGGTGCCACGCTATAAGGCAAGTAATAAGACGTGTGCCGGCAGCAGGGCGCGCGAGGGCGGCGCGCCGCAGACCCGGCCTCCGCCTCCCTCGACCACGAGATTATGAGCTGCGGCAGGGATCTGCCAGGTCGGTGATATTTTTATTATCATTAGTAAACACTTAGTAATAAATGTTTTGTGTGCTCATAGCAAGATACCTCAAACTTTTAGGAGGAATAGTGTTTTTCCTGAAAAAATCGAATCAGTCCGTGAGACAGATTTTCAAAAAAATATTGGACGCGTATTACGTCTTTTATCACGTAAACTGAAAATGAAAACGATACAGTGCGTTGTAAACTCGCGCGATATCTCAATTTGGTACACTTTTACTAAAAGTGACGCCCCCAGTCTTGAATTTTGATGCCCAATATTTTTTGAAAATATAACGGACAGACTATTTCTATCCAATAAAATACCCTACTTCCAAATACTGCATGCATATGCATCTCGATGAGTTAATAAGTCTTGTCAATAGACAACAATTTTAAATTGCACGTTTACTTTTCCATCGCTCTATTCCATTCATTTCAACTGCAGAAAATTGTATTTTTTTAATTTCTCATAGTAAAAACATAGTCAAAATTAGTGCCTTGTTCTGTTAACTATTTTGTAACTTGAAGTAATAACTTGTATAGATTTTTGCATAATACAAATTAAATAGATTTGAAATAATATGATGAGCGTCTAAAAAGCCAATAACATCAAATTATCACCCGCCCCATAGAATCACCACTACATCAACCCCCCGCTTCACAGGCACCCACACAAAGCGTTCCTCGTCCGAATGTCGCGAGGCAACATCCTCCCCTCGCCGCGGACTCGACAGCCGCGACAACTCCATCAAGGACGAGCTGCGGCGCAACAACTCTCTGCGCGACAATCGCCGCGACTTGTTGCAACGCGACAGAGACGTCGCACCGCCTACTACGTCGATTGCGTGAGACTAATCTTAGTAAGTTTTGGCGAATTGTGATGGGGAATAGTGAGGAGTGAATAAACCTTCCCCTTAATGGGGTAAACGCTTGGCAGATGACACTCAGATGCAGTGTGAACTACTTATATAAGTCATGCCGTAGTAAAAAATACGAGCCAGTCTGCCCTATGGGATAATAAGGAGTAGAATTGCCAAAGTCTGTTTCCTGATAGCCACAACCTAGGAGTATTCAAGTCAAGAGTGAACAGGTTACTTCTCTAGGCACCAGGTGAGATTGAGGCCAAACGCGAGCTTATCAATTATATAAAACTATGCTTGCCACTTGCCAGCCACAATAACAGGTTGACTGCCCTAGAGTATGTTAGTCAAAGACTACTTTAATGCACTCGAAATGACGGCTGAAATCCGTCATTCTATGGGAAATTTCGAGCGACTGCTTCATCAAATATTAAATTAATGGAACTAGCAAATTGCTTAAGCAAAATGATATTTGCTTATTTTGTAAATTCTATATTAATCAAACTACTTAAATCATGGAAATTGAATCCAATAATGTAGCAGTTTAACATACAAAAAGGCCACGATGAAAACATTTGACCATTTTATTACTTAAACTGCAAACTTCTTTTGAGTGATGATTATACTTCAGAAAATAAAATATATAGGTTTCCGTGATTTTTATCATAGCAGCTTCACAAAATTTAAAAACATATGTACATTTGTTAACATTCTTCATATCACCTTTTATTCCCCATCACATATTTCGGCTTAGCTAAAACACGATGTATGTATTTTACAGAATTTGTCGATTTCGCTTCAAATTGAGCTAGACGATATTACAGAGACCTATCATGCACTGCCCAATTGGCTGCAAGGACCAATAAACAAGTTTGGAGAAAAACAAGTTCATGAATGAATGATAAAATTAATTTCATTCATTCTTCTTCTACACAGTTGACAGTCGAAAGAACTGATAAATTAATGAAACGAGTTAATGTGTGACTGATAAAAACCCCGACGGAATGATCTAAATAAATAAAGTACTATACAGTTGATGGTTAAAAGAAAAACTTATAAACAAATGAATGATTGTTCTGTCATATCAAATGAGTTCATGACTGAATGATTAATACTAATTTGATTCTATACTTGACAATGACAAAACTGATGAACGAATGAATGAATGGTTAATTTTTTTATCGTTCATCCATACGAATAAAATACCTACGTATCAACTTGTTTACTTACCTAACTTTGGAATCTCAGATGTAGTCTAGTTCAGCTTGAAGCAATATTATGTACAGTCAGCTAAGTAAACTAATATCGAGAGTAACGGTTGTGTATGTACGCTGGGTACGGTTCTGTCTTCACTGGTTGATGAGTAATATTGGCCATGACATTACATTGACATTTTTTGCCTGGATTTTCCCACTCCAAGGTAAACCCTTCTCTACAAATTCTTAAATATCAAGGTATAAAAAAGTATTGTCCTATAATTGTTCACTCATGTACTGTTTTGCCTGTATTCTCAAAAATAAATACTTTTATTATTTTAAATGCTCTCTTTTTGTGAAGACAGAACATGCGGTAAAGTGCATAAACGTTTGGATAAGACTAGAAAACTAAAAGTTTTATGGAAACGACTGTACTTCCAAATTAAATAATCCCAAAATAAAAATTATAGATGACACAAAAGCTTCCTAATTGACACCATTTTTGCAAAAATCAATTGAAAAAAATAACACATTTGGCATACTCCCAAATAAAGTTTTGTTTTTTCATTCACGAAAATAATAAGAAAAGACATGGTGTTTTGAAAATGTCCTTTGTTTCGTGTAAATGATATAAATATTGAGATTTTTATTATAAATAAGTATTTCGAAGGAGTGATTGTGAAAACAAAAACAACTTTTTTAATTGATTGTAAAGACATCAAGCGAAAAATATTTTTGAATACACCATCAATGCTGATCAAAATAATGAACGCTATATATGTTTTATATTTTAAGCAAAATAGTATCATTATTTTGACTGCCGAGGAAACTAAGTACGAATGCAAAACAGGTTGTAACAAAAAAATCCAATTTAGTAAAAAAATCGTTTAATAAAATTTATAGTTGGATTTTTGTTACAACTGTAAAAATCGCCGATTGAGGAAAAATGTAGTAAAATCTGTTTTGTAAGTATACATATAGCTGTATTTAGTAAGCTTAAAGTATGTGTTAATTTTAATTAAAATAAATGAAAAAAATACTTATATAAAAATAATGAAACCGGCCATGTACTTTTTAAAATGTTAAAAAACGCTACCCCTGTGTACTGAGATTATGCTAAATTAGTTTAAGGCATGAGATGTATGCTGTATTTTTGCAAAAAAAATATAAATATGTATATGTTTACCCTTACCTACTGCCATAGACGACGCTTACACTATAGTTATAGAATCTATAGACTTGCACTTTGTGAATATCGCCCATAGAGAAGATTTGTTTTTAATGAGTGACTTTTAGTAAAATATGTTTAATTTTATTAAAATTTATGAATTTTTAAAATATGCACTGATGTAAAAGAAAGAACGCTAAAAATTTAAGAAAAATAAGTAGTTCTCAAAATCTTGTGCTAATTACTTTTTTATGTTATTTTGTTTTCATCAGAGAAAATTAATTTTACTTCGAAGAATCTACAAGTACCAAGATCATTTTTATTTTAACCAATTTTAAAAGTTATTTTGGGCGATATTGTAGTTGTTTTAAATCTATACAGTCGTCTTACTATACACATTAAATATAACATGCTGTGTTCATTGTCAGTTATCCTGTATCGTGCAAAATATTGTAACTTTATCTGGGAGCACGGTAGTGCACCGTCAAGTTCTTATAATAGTCTAGTAGCCATGGTAACTAAAACAATATAATTATATCATATTGTGTGGGTGACGTTTATTTTTCTAAGTGTCCAAAAATGCGTGTTCCTAATATCATGCATGGTAGTTTAGAAGTCTAAGCGGTTACTCCATCCAATGTTTGTAAAAAAATAGACAGAGTACTACTAGGCTCTTGAAAAAACTGTATATACTTTTTTGTTTTTAAAAATGTTCTAAAAAAAGTCAATCGAAACATCGTTATGGAATAGAATTAATGATGTCAATTTTAACTGTTTATTGTAGATGCGAAAAAAACGATATTTTGCACGTCGAAACCCATAATAAACATGTTACAAATACAATCTAAAAATGTACCTATATAAAATTAAAATAAATAGCAACATTTTCGTTCTGTTTGTAAATTATTGTTAAAAATTCAGTTTTTGTAAATATTACCGTAAAGTCATCTTTTACGAATGGTATGAGATATTTTTCATGTTTTTTGTTTTAACAATGTTTTAAAGATGTAAAACGGTTTTTCAGTTATTTTTAGCAATAATTGTGTGATTCTGAAAATAATTAATACGCACAGTAAGTTGCTATACTTAGAATTCGGGCTGAAAATTTTAATCCGCTTTATACCATATTAAATCAGAGAAGAGCCAGGGCCCATTAATAATAAAAAACAATAATGATAATTTTCTTACTCGACCCCGGTGGAGCAGAAAAGGAGGTAATGTTTTTATTCTTTATTTTGAGACATTTTCATCCAATATTCCTTAGTTATATAGTTTTTTTCTAAGTAAATTGATATTTATAATGGATTTTGTTATTTATTTACTAAATTTTGCCCCTATAAGTAATTATTTATTTGCTCTTGATTAAATGGTGATATCAAACGATATAGTTGATGAGATAACAGCTTTACTTATATCATACATTCCCTGATATTGTATGTAGTTAGGTAATTTGTATAGTATATTATTATATGTCAAGTGCTTTTGTATAAAACATTTTTAATATGCCTTTGGTCGCGTTTTGCGAAGTAAAAAGGCTTAAAGTAGCATTTACAATTTTAAGATGGAAACAATTTGAAATTATATATTTTGTCCAAATAATAAATCTTGAAGAAATGGTTATTCTAACTTACATTAGTTTAAAACTACAGTATATTATTTGACTTTATTNGTTTGTTTTTAATGAGTGACTTTTAGTAAAATATGTTTTATTTTTATTAAAATTTATGAATTTTTAAAACATGCACTGATGTAAAAGAAAGAACGCTAAAAATTTAAGAAAAATAAGTAGTTCACAAAATCTTGTGCTAATTACTTTTTTATGTTATTTTGTTTTCATCAGAGAAAATTAATTTTACTTCGAAGAATCTACAAGTACCAAGATCATTTTTATTTTAACCAATTTTAAAAGTTATTTTGGGCGATATTGTAGTTGTTTTAAATCTATACAGTCGTCTTACTATACACATTAAATATAACATGCTGTGTTCATTGTCAGTTATCCTGTATCGTGCAAAATATTGTAACTTTATCTGGGAGCACGGTAGTGCACCGTCAAGTTCTTATAATAGTCTAGTAGCCATGGTAACTAAAACAATATAATTATATCGTATTGTATGGTTGACGTTTATTTTTCTAAGTGTCCAAAAATGCGTGTTCCTAATATCATGCATGGTAGTTTAGAAGTCTAAGCGGTTACTCCATCCAATGTTTGTAAAAAAATAGACAGAGTACTACTAGGCTCTTGAAAAAACTGTATATACTTTTTTGTTTTTAAAAATGTTCTAAAAAAAGTCAATCGAAACATCGTTATGGAATAGAATTAATGATGTCAATTTTAACTGTTTATTGTAGATGCGAAAAAAACGATATTTTGCACGTCGAAACCCATAATAAACATGTTACAAATACAATCTAAAAATGTACCTATATAAAATTAAAATAAATAGCAACATTTTCGTTCTGTTTGTAAATTATTGTTAAAAATTCAGTTTTTGTAAATATTACCGTAAAGTCATCTTTTACGAATGGTATGAGATATTTTTCATGTTTTTTGTTTTAACAATGTTTTAAAGATGTAAAACGGTTTATCAGTTATTTTTAGCAATAATTGTGTGATTCTGAAAATAATTAATACGCACAGTAAGTTGCTATACTTAGAATTCGGGCTGAAAATTTTAATCCGCTTTATACCATATTAAATCAGAGAAGAGCCAGGGCCCATTAATAATAAAAAACAATAATGATAATTTTCTTACTCGACCCCGGTGGAGCAGAAAAGGAGGTAATGTTTTTATTCTTTATTTTGAGACATTTTCATCCAATATTCCTTAGTTATATAGTTTTTTTCTAAGTAAATTGATATTTATAATGGATTTTGTTATTTATTTACTAAATTTTGCCCCTATAAGTAATTATTTATTTGCTCTTGATTAAATGGTGATATCAAACGATATAGTTGATGAGATAACAGCTTTACTTATATCATACATTCCCTGATATTGTATGTAGTTAGGTAATTTGTATAGTATATTATTATACGTCAAGTGCTTTTGTATAAAACATTTTTAATATGCCTTTGGTCGCGTTTTGCGAAGTAAAAAGGCTTAAAGTAGCATTTACAATTTTAAGATGGAAACAATTTGAAATTATATATTTTGTCCAAATAATAAATCTTGAAGAAATGGTTATTCTAACTTACATTAGTTTAAAACTACAGTATATTATTTGACTTTATTTTTTATTAGGGAAAAAATTATGTCTAAAAATTGTGAATGCTATTTATTTTACCAGTTTTGATATTATTGCTGCAATGATAGTAACATTTTAGTCATTATGTGACTTTCTAGTCCCAGTAGTCTAATTTTATTATTACTATAATTTGTTAATTTTGTTGGAAACGATAGATTCCATACACTAAGTTCGTCACAGTAGAAAAAAAATAGAAGTGTTATTATTTTTAATATAATTGTTTTTTATTTTGTGATTGTTTTTTAAAAAATGTAAAATACATTTGACAAAGTGCGTACTGTATGGATAGTATCGTTGCCAAGAATAATTTTTCCTAAGGTGCTTATTTTTGTTAAAAAAAACCACTTAAAATATTTATCTAAAAGTTTTGATAAATAATAATCTAATTCTGTTTGATTTTTTATAATTTTTGTTGGTTCAATAAAAACTAAAAAATATTTTTGGTGGTTTAAAACTGTGTTACCTATTGATTATTGCCATTAAAACCATGAGTTTCATGTTCCCATTGATTTTGTGTTTGATCATTAGGTTTTACTGTGTTAAAATGAAAAGTATTATTAAGTATATTAAAAGGACAGTACCTATAGTTATTTGCTGTCAAATCCAACATCTGTTTGCGATATCTTTATTTACTAACTGTAAAAAGGTTTGTACATTCCACTTAACTGTCTGACCTGATTTTTACATATCACAGAGAAAACCATGTCATCATCATTCCAGATAAATATTTATCGAAGTTATGGCTACATCAAAATGGTAAAATAATAAATAGAATACAAAAAATATAGAAAGGATTTTGAAGCCTGTCAAAAATGAACTAGTGAATGGAATAATTCATTCAATTAACATGTATTAAGCGAATGAACGATTTTTTTNGAGTGAATGGAATAATTCATTCAATCAACACGTATTAAGCGAATGAACGATTTTTTTGCAAAGAAATGTGTTTTGTAAAAAATGTTATTTAATTTACGAAAAATGCCTTCGTAAATCATAATTAATGTATCGTTGAAAATATTTGTAATATATTTTGACATTGAGAAGCGAACATAATTTTGTACTCAGTAATTTTTTAAGAGAAAACTAGCAAAATGATAACCTCTGATATTTATATGTTAAAAGATATATAAATTCAATTCCGTTTACTTTCTGTGTGTTCGTGTAACTCTGTAAAATACTTAATAATTAAATATATTTATTAAAAATATTCTTCTTTGGTCTCCGAGCAAAGTATTTGAGACGAGTCAAGTTATGATGGTTCTTTGTAATATTTGTTCGATTGACCAAACTCGATGGATCTGTACATTATTAGGGGAGTATACTATGCTACGCTATACCCATACTGTAACTTGCTTAAGAAACTTATTGGTTAACATTGAACAAAATAATAAATTGAAAAATAATGTATTTGTTTTATTTGTGACCCAAGCTTAGGAATAAAAGCCGCATGGTACGATCTTCGAGGTTAAGTAGCGCTTGCTGACGTTGGTCTGTAGATGGGTGACCATCCATTATATACTTTCTTTTTATGGATGGGAAATCATCAAATGACTTCTTCCGCTCTGGGGGGAGCAGAAGGGCGTGTCAGACTCTTACTGACTAAAACCCATCCGTGTTTCTTCCAAAGCCCTTTGCGTTCCAGGGCCGCGGTGACTCTTTCGAACAAATTCCGCAACCCTGGCTTTAGAAGGAACACGGATGGGTTTTAGTCAGTAAGAGTCTGACACGCCCTTCTATTTCACCCAGAGCGGAAGAAGTCATTTGATGATTTCCCAACCTTAAAAAAAAAGGTTTGCGGAACTGTTCGAAAGAGTTACCGCAGCCCTGGAACGCAAACGGCATTAGGAGGAACACGAATGGGTTTTAGTCAGTAAGAGTTTGACGGAAGGATTGCGGAATTGTTGTGAAGAGTTATCGCGGCCCAGGAACGCAAGGAGCATTTAACCTTTTGAACGCCACAGCGTAGGTAAACGCATCGGCGTGCCCCCGACGCCAAGCCACAAATTCGCCGTACTTTTTGTCACATATTTGTGACGTTTGGCGTACAGGGAACGCGCTTGCTTGTCATGTATACGTGACAATGGCGTTCAAAAGGTTAAAAGTACACTCACCCAGGGTTTTAGTCAGTAAAAGTTTGACTGGAGAGTGTCATGTCATCCAAAAAAAAACCATGGTGCGGATGACAATTGTCAGTGGTTGACAGTAAAACTCAAACTCAGAAACCACATCTGTCTAATGCCCGGTTTCTGAGATTTTTATCGGTCGTATATCTGTCCGACGCTATTTTTGTAACGCCATTGGTTGGACAGATAAACAACCAATTCAGAAACCTGACATAGGTCAGTGACTATTCAATTTAATCATCGGTAACGATTCTCACAGCAAAAATCTCGCTCATTGTATTATTATTGTTATGTAATTTATTTTAAAATATGCATTTAATTCAAAACACTTTCAAAGTTGTTGTAAAAACTAAACGTAATTTATTCAACAAATCCTATAATCCGATGTTCAATGCTCCATCAGTTCGTATGTACTACTAATAACCGTTACTTGTCAAAAGTTGAAGCAATAGCACTAACGCAACCGCCGTGTGTGTGTACCGTACTTCTTTTTCCGCGCCTATCGTTCTCAAGTACCAATACTGGACAAATTATCGTATTTCTGCTTCTCCGCGCGTGTATCTCCTGTACCTATCTCCTACTCGCATCCCGGAATTCCTGTGTTCCTGCCTGTAGTGTTTGTGATCTATATACCTACCTACCCACCAACAGATCTAAATAATGTCTCGAGCGCACGGGTAGTGAGGTAGTCAGTCACGCACGTGAGAGCGGCAAACGAGAAAGGACGTGTATTTGCATGCTGGTGTGGTAACGAGCCAACTCAGGAGTGAACAGGAG
The DNA here is from genome assembly GCA_002192655.3 of Mamestra configurata. Taxonomy (NCBI): domain Eukaryota; kingdom Metazoa; phylum Arthropoda; class Insecta; order Lepidoptera; family Noctuidae; genus Mamestra; species Mamestra configurata. Next base: position 9,877 of record NDFZ01002290.1, read on the forward strand.
TTTACAACTGGCAACGACTTAAAAGGTCAGTAAATTTTTTCTACAATAAAGAAAACAATCTCGATAATTTATTAATCAAAATTTTGTTTGAGAGGAAGAAAGTGTATTATCAAGATCGTTTATCAATTTTCCAATGTTTTGTGCATTACCAAAAGGGAGGCTCCCTTTTTATAGTATAAAAAAAATAATGACTTCTTAAAGTTAAATTTGTTTTTCGACTAATCCAAGGTAACATTATAAAGATTAATCTACCTTCGTAATGTAACGGAAAAATTTATACCGTATTGCTAAGGTAAGTTCCCTTTCGGTAAGGTAGTAAACAGGTGTGTGTTAATGATTTATCGTAAGGTAAATAGTTTGTGAAAGCCAGAACAGGCTGGCATGAAATTATAAACTGTTCGTTGTAAGGTGTAAGGCAAAACAGGCCGGCATGAAATTGTAAACTGTTCGTTGTAATGTGTGTAAGGCAGTACAGGCCCTCGTAAATAGTAAAGCGTGCGTCATTTGTGTGTAAGGCAAGACAGGCCTGCGTGAAATTTTAAACTGTTCGTTATAATGTTCTATGGCAGCACGGGCCGTGAAATGTAAACCGTGAAAGAAAGAAGTAAATAAACTTGTTTATTTGGCACACATAGTTAACCACAATGTAGGTACTTATAAAAAAATCGAATATTAATTTAAACAAAACAATAATATTGCGTGTCCCACGACTGCGCCAAATAGGTTCAGTTCAGCATAACGCCAGACAAACGAAGCGAACGACAGACGAACTAAGAGTTTTCAACTGAACCTTACGTTGAAGTGTAGGTACGGACGTAAATCAGATTTACATGTAAAGTGTTAAATATACAGGTAAATAGATGTATGTTAATGTGTAGTAAACGATAAACAATATATTGGTATTTAATGATAGATTACTTATGAATGAGTTAAAAAAAAAATATGCGGGGCAGTCTATAGGGACTGCCGATAGAAGTGAAAACTAAGCGAAAGCTAAAGCGTTCGGTGACGATGACGCGAGTTCCATGATTTTTGTTTACCCAAAGCGTTCGCTGACGATGACGTGAGTTCCATGATTTTTGTTCACCCAGAAAGTGCTCAACGCTCCTAAAGAAGTTTTCACTTAAAAAAATATTTAAATAACAATCATAAATATCATCAAATTAATTAAAAGTAAAACCAAATCTGCTCAAAACTTTCTGCAAGACAAAAAGAAACCGGTTTCGTGTGATTTCCCACCCCGACACTCTTTCATCCTAAGTGAATATCGTTTTCGAGTGTAGATAACAATACGTGACCATAAAAGCCCGCGAATAATTCGCGGGCTTTTATGGTCACGTATTTATTCTTCTCCGAAAATGCCAAATTATTTACCTACACTCGAAAAACTTGATCTCGAAGGAGATAACGCTACACTTACTCTGCGGTCGTAGCAATAAAAAAAAAACACCGGACAAGTGCGAGTCAGACTCGCGTACCGAGGGTTCCGATCGAGTCATGATTTTTTCCGAGTACCTACATACATTACCTACGGAAGTTTATAAAATATAAAAGCAAAATATAGTGCAGCAGGTAAATCGAAGGACAAACGTAACTCTGTTGGTGAAAAAAATGTTCTCCCGTACATAAATGTACGTCACGGTCAATTCTTCAACCGAAAACATAAGTTTGCAATCGTAAAAAATGTTTTTCATTATGATAAAACTATAAATTCCCAAATTTCAGACTTTGTCCTAAACTCGTACTCTATCTTCTTGCCTATATCTATCTTCTTGCCAAATTTCATGAATCTAGGTCAAGGGAAAGTACCCTACAAATTTTGATTCAAGTTCAAGTTATTTTTCCCTTGATTTTTGATTCCCTTGAGAGTGTCGAAATATACGTTTTATGTGGCATAAACGGCCATATCTTTTTTTACGTTAACTTAGAAGTTTGATTTTTCACAGGTTCAAGGGACTGTAGACTTGAGTATATGGTTTTCATTTCAACTCGATACCTCCACGCGTTTCTAAGATAAATGGTCTTGACAGACAGACTAACGGACGTACGGACGGACAACAAAGTGATCCTATAAGGGTTCCGTTTTTTCCTTTAGAGGAACCCTAAAAAGAGCAACTTTACTGTATTTAGGTGGGTCAGGGTTACAGGATATTATTTATAACTTACCTGGTGCATAGTATGATGAAACGACTGCAGGAAAACCTAACGCTTACAATTTGTCACCGAAAAATTACAGAACCCGTAAGATTGTAAAATATCTCGTGAAATTGTAAACTATTTTTTCTTAAGACTCGGATATATTGGAAACTATTGAATTTGGATGGGATTATCCGTGTCTTACTAAGAAAAAATTGTTTACAATTTCACGCGATATTTTACAATATTAAGGCGTTGGCAATTTTCCGGTGGCATATATTGTATAATTAAAAGTCATAAATTTTAAATAAAAATTTGTAAGCATTTCTTATTTTTTTGATTCATTATGTTAGTAATTAAAATTAAAACTTGATTATTTTGCAACTTCAACGTTTTCAGATGTAGATATTTTGCAACTTAGAAGTTTAGATATTTGGATCTTATTGGAACGTTTTGCAACCATGTTATTTTGCAACAACGACCAAACCATGCAAAACTCCCTCATTGTCTCCTGAAATACACAAAAAAAAACAAATTGTCCGTCGGCCCAAGCTAGCGCGAATGCGTATGTAAAAGTTCATACCAACGCTACTCTATCCCACATATTTTGTTAATGAGAAAATAATGGTCTGGCAGTTCTGGGATCTGTCTTAATAGATAGATAACAACAAAAAACACTAACGGTAAACATCTTTTCTTTAAACAAATTGAGTTAAAATCTGTTTTATTAGTACATCCCATCACTAAACATCTCTATTCGCGCCACAAATGTAGGTAACGCGTCAAAATATTCTCCTGTTGTATATGTTGCAAACGCCGTAAGATAGTAAAATATCGCGTGAAATTTGTAAACCATTTTTTCTTGACACGGATATATTGGAAACTATTGAATTTGGACGGGTACTATTCAAAATGTTTTTTTCATATTATATCGAGAAATTATAATCTAATAAATATTTAAAATAATCTAACGGAGTGTGCAATTATCCGGTGACATATTTATTAGATTGATTCATTTTAAGGAATTCTGAGAGGACGGCGCGTACGCAGTCCTCACTACCAAAAATTACGCATCCGAGTTATCCACATTAGGGATAATCGCAGGGGTCAACCTAACCGCAGTGCAATGGGAAGGCCTCGCCCTGGGGGAACCGCCTTCATGATCACGGTGTCCCCTATGCCAGGTAAGTATGAATTCTCTACTGTGGCGCGCGAGGGTCGTTCAACGGCGGAGAATCTTAACACCGCGATTCAGGATCGTGACGTAATTGCACAGCGCCATCTCGTTTAAAATTCGGAACTAAATCGCGAAGTCGGCTGTAGCGTTTGGGCGGCTACAGGCGATCAATACTTTTGTGACATCTCTCGACCACATGGCATGTCGGTAGCGCATGTCAATCAGTCCAATACAATTTGACAATCACCATTGCTGTTAAAAATTCACTTTGTCTATTGTAACCCTGCAAGGCTCATTTTTTTCGGTTGCTGATAAAAATGTATGAAAAGAGAAGAAGTTAGGGTTATTAGAAATAATAAAAATAAAACCAGATATTTTACGTGAAAATCAAAGTTTTATTTTATTTTAATTGAAATTCATTTAGGAACAGTTTACCATTTTTATTATTTCGGAGTTTGACCTCACGAAATAAAATATACCTACATAAATTATCACTATATCATTCTAAAATGAAAAACTTATTTTAAAATTACCAATGTGTGAAATTTTATAAAAGTAATCACTGTTTTATCAGGCANCTAAAATGAAAAACTTATTTTAAAATTACCAATGTGTGAAATTTTATAAAAGTAATCACTGTTTTATCAGGCAAATTTCTTTCCGACATGTTTGCACATTATGAGAGTATTTTCCTTTGCAACTAAAATATTTATAACGTTGCCTTTTTTACCCCAAACAGGAAGACGCTAAAGGAGAGAGATACCTCACGAGGAGGCTTATTGTTACTCTTTATTTCTATTTCATTATTCAAATTGCCGTATTCGGGTTTTAGTTTTTTATAAGCAAAGAGGGACAAACAGATCTGTAACTCGAGCAATCATCAATCTATATAAAATTCTTTCGTTACTGGGGACTGAGTGACTGACAGCCGACGCACAGCCGAAACAACTGGTCGTAGAAAGCTGAAATTTGGCATGTTGTTTCCCTACACTCCGTAGGGGAGCACTAAGAGAGGTTTACCCGCAATTCCTAAAAAACCGTAGGGAAAAAAGGATATGCGCGTACCGTTACATCCCAACTTTGTATTGGTGAACGCCGACACTAATGCTTAGTCAGCACCGGCCCTTGTGGGACATGATTACTTCGTCCTAAGGCGTCGTCCTAAAACATCGTCCTTAGGCGTTGTACTTAGGCGTCGTCGTACCATGGCGTCGGTCTACGGTGTCGTACTATGGCGTCGGTCTACGGTGTCGTACTATGGCGTTGTCCTACGGCGTCGCTCTTAGGCGTCGTTGTAAGGCGTCGCTCTTTGGTGTCGTTCTAACTAAGGGGTCGTATAAAGACGTTGTTGTAAAGCGTCGTCCTAAGACGTCGTTCTTAGGCGTCACTGTAAGGCATCGCTCTTAAGCGTCGTTCCGTTTGTCTTCCGTTACTGACTGACTGAGTTACTGACAGACAACGCACAGCCGAAACTACTGGTCGTAGAAAGCTGAAATTTCGGATGACGACGAGCGACGAAGTCGCGGGCAAAACCTAGTGTTACCCTTAAGGTAACAGGATACCTCTTCTCAAGAAAGTCGTCAGAATGTCTGGCATCTGGCTAAGTATTACAACCGTCATCGATTTTCAAATAACAGCCGCTTAACGGCTTAACGTGCTTTCCGGGGCACAGAGAAGTCTCGGTATGTAATGGATGGTCACTCATCCACGAATCGACTTCGGCAAGCGTTGCTTAACATTGAAAATCGACCCGTTTTATTCAGGATGATGGGAAGTCATAAAAGGGGAGATCGACCCGTGAGGCTGTTATAACGTACTTAGACATGGAGATGTTGGTACTAATCATGAAAAAAATAAAAAGCCAAAATTTTATTTTTCAAATATATTTCAGTAATCAAAATATAATAATAGGCTTATACGTTAATAGTTACAAATCGTATCTCGTGGCCAAATCGAAATCAATACGGAGTCGCCACCAAACATCAATAAACGCTTATTTTACACGAAAAAAAAAACCATTTTGATATCACAAAAACCTTTAGCAAAAAAAAAATATTTACACGCGAAAGTACATATCCAATAGAGTATTACATTTTTTTTTACAATACAAACAATCATAGAAGTGCAGATTATTCACAACGTGAAGATTTTTTTCGCCTTAATTTATAAATACAATAAATTATAAATAAAACAAAGCTCTTAAATCTAAGTGAATTTAATTTTTTAACATTTTAGTGCATTAAACACGTTTTTATGAAATTAATTCTTTGAAAAAAATTTTTTTTTTTATCTTGATAAAAATGACCGTATGAAACTTTTTTCGTTTATAATTTTCAATATAATTATTAGCTATTTATTATCTTCGGTTATTTATATAAATTAATACTTTCGTCCTGTAATTTTTAAAAAATGCGTTTATACTTAGGTCGTCTGCACACTGGTGACTAGTCGCACGATTTCTTTTAAGTCTATCTGCGTCTCTGTTTACTAAAGTAATAGTAACTTTGGTTACTTTTTCTTTATCACATAAACACTGGTTCTGATAAATGCGACTACTAGTTCCATAGATTTTTACAATATAAATATTTATTTAACACTTAAGACAAAAAATCGCTCGACCAAATCGCCACTGTGCAAAAATTAATTTAATAAATTATCCAGCTAAAGTATGTACAATAGTCTTCTGGGCTACATAATATTTCTTTATAAAAACAAAGTTTAGGCAAGCATTGACATTTTGAGTCTGAATATTATCACAAATGATAAAATTTGAGTTCAACTAAAAGCGTACAGGAACTTGATTATATTTACATCGTTTAGGCCCTTTGCAGACGGATGAAACTTGCGACAAAAAAATCGCGACAGATTTTTTTTGCGATTTTATTTTATCCAACAAGGGAAATCCGTATACAAAGGTTTACAAATACTTAAGTTAATTTTATCACATACTAAATAAAAATCAACTATTTTCGTATGAGCAAATGTATATTTATATAACTACTGTTGGTCAATATTGATTTTTAGCATCAAAAGCAAACTGAATTAAGAGGAAATTATATTACGGGAGCCATCTTGAAATGCTTTCATATTAGTTCGAAAAGTTATGTACCTACGCTATTTTTTTCATCAGAAACTGTATTTTTTTAAAGGTACTATTTAAATATTTTCAAAAAGACTAGTGATGGTCCCACTACAAATAATAATTTAAACTATAATTACTGTTATTTTTTAAGTAAACTTTAAAAATTGTGATTTTACATACATTTAGTACGGAATAAGAGCTCTTCTTATATGGAATTCGTTTAAATAGCTGCTTTAAATAATACATTTAGGTTACTTTAGTAATCAGACATGTAGTTATATCATTATTATCAGTTTTTCAAAAAACAATTTCAAATAGTGATTGGTTGAATGAATTCTCAATAGTCAATCGCATTACTTGACTTTAATTTGTGACCCATCAATAATTTATTTTCTAAAACCGGGGAGTAGTCGTGTTTTTAAAACACAATATTTTATAAATTTTCTCTTTTTTTTTCTACCAAATTCAGACAGAAAATGTGACACTGGTTTTGCCTTACTGGGTTGTAGAGGTCTGATAGGCAGTCGCTCCTCGAAAAATACTGGTATTCAGCTGAATCGGGTTTGACTGGAAGCCGTCCCCAACATAGTTGAAATAAAAAAATAATAATAATAAAAAAAGGTTCCGACGAATTGAGAACCTCCTCCATTTTTTGAAGTCTGTTAAAAAGGCTATGCAGACAGATTAATTCTTACACCAAAAAACAAAAAAACAACCGTGATAAAAATGACTAGCCCAAGCTCTTATTTCGCACTTTAGCTGCTTCAAATTCTTACAAAAAAACAAGAAAAATGAGCATAATAAAATAGTTGGACGTATTTCGTAAACTAATCAAAATCGGCTGAGCATAGTTTTTATCTACATTTAGTTCTATCTAAATTAGTCTTATTCATATATCTGTATATTTTACCGAAACCATTGTTGGACATAGACTAAAGCGTCCCTTACACGCGCATGCAAACGTCAATCAATTCCAAAAGTCATGATCGACGAATAATTGATGGTGAGTGATGGAATTCAATCGACATTACCTTAAACTTAAAATAATCTTCAATATGGCGACGATATATTATTGGCTGATATGCGGGTTTTGAAAAAGGATAAGGACCCAT
>NDFZ01002291.1:0-17386 GCA_002192655.3 Mamestra configurata
CATTCTCTACCAGTCAACTTTTGGGTTAAAAAGACTACACTACAGCAAATAAAAATAAAATTTTAAATGTCAAGATAATAAAGTAATTAATTTCATATTTTTTTATAAAAGCCATTAAAACTGGGTATGTAATAAAGTCTTTTGCCCCAAATAGGATTGACGTTCAGAAGTAATTGAAGTGATTAAAATGAATGAACTTGCAATTTTATCTATTCACCAATCTAGAATGAATCCATCACAGGTAATACTCGGCTGGCAATACAATACTCGGCTGACATGCCAACCAACAGATAGTGTCGCAATATCTTATAGCTATCGACCTTATAAACCCATGGGATAATATCTTTCACCTCATTCCGAGCCAGTCTCATATGAAAACATTTCAAAAATATATAAAAACAGTTCGCATATTCGCACAACGCGTTCCAGCGAAATTTTTGTAAATAAGGCCTATTCAAGTTCCATTATTAAAGCTTTTGCGTGGGCTGCCCAGTGATTATAGCCGCCCTGCCATGCAATTATGAACCCTGGGTCATTTTTCTAGGGTTGGTTATTCCTTGAGAGATGGAACTAAAGGGACGATCAACAGGCAGGTGAATAAACGCTTTGAAAATCCTGGCTCAGCTTTTCAACGCGTTGCAAGTTTTATAAAGGTCTGGATTAAAAAAATATAGGCACAGTCCGTGTCTGTTATTGCACTAACTTATTTACTATGAATCGTACGTCTGGGAGCTTTAAACGAGAAAACTTCTTTCTATCTTTTGCTTCCATTTTATGCTTGGATGGATGAGATATTTATCTATCTTTTGAAGCCAGCTTTCTGATGTGGTTTAATTTAATGACTTTGTTAGACAATTGCAGAACCCACTCTGTAATCTCATATTTTCTTCGTCTTTCTAATGGCCCTATTGCATTTTTTGCGCTTGTTTTTGCAACTATATGTATATCTTAAATCTAGGTAGACGTCAATTGGTAACATTGGGTCTTGTTAAAAAATCAAATTGTTTTTTTTTTGTGGATATCTTTTACATACAGCTGTCTATTAGAAACTGTTCCATTTCAATCAAAACTTTGACAGTCCTAATATTTACAACACAACATAAAAAAGCCATCTCCGTTATATTTCTGTCACATCTACTTTCCCGGGTCCGTCACCCGTCCTTTACATACGTGGGTAGCTTTAGAGGTACCCTGACTTATTTATGTCGTTCAACACAGCCCTTTGAAGTATCGCAGTACCCAGCTAGACGATGCCTACCCATAGCAACTGTATACCATTTTAATGCCTTTTATTTTTAATTTTTCGGTGACTTAAAATTAGCCTTTGATACTGTTTCGTCAGACATTAAAGAAATGTTGACAAGGAGTTGATGTCATCTAAATGAAGATAGACAAGATGTGAAGTTTGTTGAAGAAATAGACGTAAATGTTCATGTTTCATAAATGCATCACTGAACTTAATCACAGAAAATTAAAGTTCTATTCCCGGCGAGCTTTGATGATTNGAGATGTGAAGTTTGTTGAAGAAATAGACGTAAATGTTCATGTTTATACAGATAAATGCATCACTGAACTTAATCACAGAAAATTAAAGTTCTATTCCCGGCGAGCTTTGATGATTATTGTGACAGAACTATGAATAGAATTGTTGTGGTTAGACATTATATAATAATATGTGCCAGAACAAGATGCATTTTCCGAAAATAACTATATTATGTAAACTAAAACTAAATTAAGCTTAGTGCAATTTGATACAGGAGTTGAAGGTATAGTTCCTCTGAGAATGCTATTGGTGACGTTTTAATATGGCTCACCAAAGTCTGGCAATTAGTTTGTACAAAAATTACAGTTGCAGTACTTAAAGTGCTGTATAAGTATCAAAGTAAGCCAAGCTAGGCTAGCTTAATAACAGAGTAACAAAAACATTTTATGCCAGCAAGTGAAAAAGCAACCCTTTTAAAGCTTCATACGAATTGAAAGGAGTATCGTAAGCAGCTTATGGAGGAAAATTCTTTTGATATCACAAAATACACTCCCCTCCTACAGAAAATCTGGTCATAACATCAAAACATTCGCTAAAACTGGCAGGAGTAAGCCATAAGGCATGAATTTCAATAAATTATTAATTATAGTCCAGTTTCGACGTATACCATTAGGTGTTAATACTATTAATAGTCAGGAAGTTTAGAATGGGCTTGATCATAAACAAACAGTATCTGATGGACGTGAACCACAGGGCTGGCACACATTCGCCTTTCTTAGAAATTCAGTTCAACAATAATTAGATCAACCTACCAACGTTTTTTAGACTTCCGACGTTTGGCATATCTGGGTTATTAAACTTCCATTCAAAGACAAAATGAAAGAAAAAAATAGTCTGTTAGTGGGTTATCTTCCCACGCAGGTATTAGTTAATGGAAATAGGTTGCTATGGTGTGTAGGCGATGGGTGGGCAACCTGTCTCTATATAGATACTATTGCGATATATGAGCCCAAGACGTTTGTAGACAGATAATCAATTTTAAGACGTATTGAAGCAATAACTTCACAAAGAATGGGGCCAGTGTTTTGACACTAACTAACTAAATTCTAATGGAAATAATGGAAGCAATAAATACAGTACTATTTGCGTCCAAGATATAAAATGTGAAACATATGACACAAAGAAAAAGCCGATCTAACGCAAGCTTGCAGAATCTGGCACGGTTGTAGCAACCATCAAAATATAGTAAGAAAACTAATAAAACTGCACAGATTTAGCGTAGCAGATGATACCGTTTGACATTCGACTTATTTTTCAGCGAGTTGTTTCAGTTGTTGTGTCAACATTTATTCAGATTTTATGGAATGAAAGAAAAATAAATTTTAGCGGGTGTATATCCTGTGTATTTCATTTTAATGGCGAGAGTTATGTCAAGAGTTTTCGGACCGTTTCCTATTGCTTGTTAGCTGTTACGATGGTGTAAAATTTACTTCTGAATTCTCTTCTAATTGTTGTGCTTTTTAATGTTATTCACATATCATAGATATTTCAACAGAATGTAGAAAGTCTGTGTCATAATTGTCTTTGTTTTATTATTTTGCCCTACTTTTCTAATTAAATCTACAGCAACGAGTTATAAGATCATTCAATTACTTGTTTTCTCTTTAGTTTTCCAATACACTACGAGTATCTGTATGAATCTGCGAAGTTTTTTTTGTTTTTATAAGCTTCAATGTTGTTTATTTTTGCCACCCTTTGTTTCCGTATTTCGACATTCGGTATGCAAAATATGAGAGATGTTTTGAATTTCACTCTGCAATGTGTTTTGTTCAATTTTTAGTTTGTTCACGTTTTCCTTTGGTAGCATCCGTATATTGATTTTCACAGGCATTCTGGCTGAATGTTTTCATGTGAACTTAATGCATTTTAAATGTGTATTTGAATTAATAATAATAATATTAAAGACCACATGCTACATTTACTTGGCTTGGCCCGTAAATGTGGTCGAAACCAGCCAAAGAGCTGAGAAAAAAAAACATAAAACCGAAAATAATAATAATATCTTGGGACAACTCACACACGGTCATCCGATCCCAAACTAGGCAGAGCCTGTGCTATGGCAACCAGACAACTGATAAACATACTTATATATTTCTAAATAAATACATATTATAGACAAATTACACAGACACAGAACAAATGATTACGTGAATTACGTGGTATTCCCTCCATATTCACTGTTAATGCTTTGTTTAAGTTGCTAATACATTAACAGAATCAATGAACTATTTTGGTTGAATTATTTATTTACAAATTTCTGTTTTAAACAATCACTAAATAATTATACACCAAATAATTCACTCCAATTTATTTCCTTCTTGATAACAACATTCTAAACGCAAAACGTAGAAACCCATTCAAATTAGAATGCGGGCATTACCTTCGTGAAGGCGCACACAAATTATAGCATCTTCGATCTAGTTGTTATGCAAATGCCCCAAGCTATCCAGCAAACACGGTAACTTACATTATCGTGGACTGGTGGCAGTGCCAACACAAGCTCGACGGTTTGTTGCTAAGCTGTATGGTTATCGACTCTGCCTTGAATTGTTACCAAGCCTGTAGTGCTGCGGGTACTTTGTGTGGTAACATAATATTGATGTGTAGATTTATATTCGATGTTAATCCGTATATTGTGGTGTGGTGTTTAAGTTGTTTTTCAGTAATTTTCATGGTATTTTGTTCTTATGTGAAAGATATGTCTAGCTTCTATTATTACCTTTATTATACGGTAAAAACTCCCTTTTGTAGTACCAAACTTTTTTTTTATACTAAATTAAACTCAAAAAAATAACTCGTTTTCCATTTTGCACAAAATAGTCAAAGCCCTTTTGCGTACCTTTGATCTTATCACACATCAGTGTCCAGGCTTTCTGCTGGCCACCGCGATCGTTATCAGTGGCAGCTGTTGACACAGCCATTTAGCCTGTCCTTTGTTTTGAGCGAGCCAAAAGGCCGAGCATTCTCGTAATACTACAACCCACCTGGCTTTAACTGAGTTCTGTTCTGCTGAATCTTTTATTTTTTTGGAAGTCAGAGCTGTACATTTTTTAAACGACTAACAGTTCGTTGTAATCACTGCGTATTGCTTTTTTTTGTCAAATACTTTTTGTTTGTAACTGTAGTCCCTCTGTGTAGAATCATGTTTATTTCTATATTTAGAACTTTTGCTCCAACTTTCGCTTCCACGAAAGCCACAAACGCCTCTGCCCTTTCATCTAGTACCGAATTCTTTCTGAACAACNAAATTATAATAATATCTTGGGACAACTCACACACGGTCATCCGATCCCAAACTAGGCAGAGCCTGTGCTATGGCAACCAGACAACTGATAAACATACTTATATATTTCTAAATAAATACATATTATAGACAAATTACACCCAGACACAGAACAAATGATTACGTGAATTACGTGGTATTCCCTCCATATTCTTTGCTTTGTTTAAGTTGCTAATACATTAACAGAATCAATTAACTATTTTGGTTGAATTATTTATTTACAAATTTCTGTTTTAAACAATCACTAAATAATTATACACCAAATAATTCACTCCAATTTATTTCCTTCTTGATAACAACATTCTAAACGCAAAACGTAGAAACCCATTCAAATTAGAATGCGGGCATTACCTTCGTGAAGGCGCACACAAATTATAGCATCTTCGATCTAGTTGTTATGCAAATGCCCCAAGCTATCCAGCAAACACGGTAACTTACATTATCGTGGACTGGTGGCAGTGCCAACACAAGCTCGACGGTTTGTTGCTAAGCTGTATGGTTATCGACTCTGCCTTGAATTGTTACCAAGCCTGTAGTGCTGCGGGTACTTTGTGTGGTAACATAATATTGATGTGTAGATTTATATTCGATGTTAATCCGTATATTGTGGTGTGGTGTTTAAGTTGTTTTTCAGTAATTTTCATGGTATTTTGTTCTTATGTGAAAGATATGTCTAGCTTCTATTATTACCTTTATTATACGGTAAAAACTCCCTTTTGTAGTACCAAACTTTTTTTTTATACTAAATTAAACTCAAAAAAATAACTCGTTTTCCATTTTGCACAAAATAGTCAAAGCCCTTTTGCGTACCTTTGATCTTATCACACATCAGTGTCCAGGCTTTCTGCTGGCCACCGCGATCGTTATCAGTGGCAGCTGTTGACACAGCCATTTAGCCTGTCCTTTGTTTTGAGCGAGCCAAAAGGCCGAGCATTCTCGTAATACTACAACCCACCTGGCTTTAACTGAGTTCTGTTCTGCTGAATCTTTTATTTTTTTGGAAGTCAGAGCTGTACATTTTTTAAACGACTAACAGTTCGTTGTAATCACTGCGTATTGCTTTTTTTTGTCAAATACTTTTTGTTTGTAACTGTAGTCCCTCTGTGTAGAATCATGTTTATTTCTATATTTAGAACTTTCGCTTCCACGAAAGCCACAAACGCCTTTGCCCTTTCATCTAGTACCGAATTCTTTCTGAACAACAAAAAATACTGTATCCCATCTCAGTTGTCAGTTGCCAGCAACACTGCAGTAATTAGAGCAACATGATTAGCAGAATTGGGAGCAGTTCCTCCATTTCTGGAGCAGTGTGTGAAGAACATTAATTTCCTTGCTTCACTGGCTTGCTTGTCGGGAAACCTGTCACCTCGTCAAGTAGTGGGAACCAACCTAGTTCTGTTTCCGGTTTACTGGTTGCCTATTTGTGTGCGAATATAGGATAAGACCTATTTGTTTTGTCTGAAACTGTTGATGTGTTATTGGAAATTGGTTCAATAGGTAATCTCCGCTTTCTGGTAGATTCTACTGCATTGGTTAGCGCTGTAGACAGATTTTCGTTTTTATTGATCAAACTTTTATTTTTATAGGAAGTGTGTTGCTTGGGTTGCTACAAAGATTTCTTTAAACAAAAGCCCAATCATTTATCATGTTTCAACCTAACTGTAGCTGAAATGGATTAGATTGACGAAATATTATCTGAAGTCTTGGAACCTGTTACTTACAAAGTTTATAACCCACATACCCACTAAAACGTCTATCCTTGAAACAATCTGAAGGCCGTGCAAATATTTGTCTCTCGTTCCTTACTACCGGTGCCGGAGTGAGGGAGTGCCTCTACTAAAGTTCCAAGTGATTTATGTGCATGACGTTGGTCAGCCTAATACCACGTTTTACCACTACTTTCTTTGTCAACTAACTTTCTTCTTTTATAGACTACTCGTGTACGGTTCCTTAGTGATAGCCTCTCATATAGAAGCTTTATGGTGTGGTTTTATATCTCTTCAAATGCAGATTTCGATCATAAACATTGTTTTATGTTTATGTGTGTATTATTGTGTTTACGTTTTCTGTTTTGGGAGGTCCTCTTGGGATTGTGTTACCAGATGCTATGCTCAGAGTTTTAGGAAGACCAGTGGCACCCCTCAATGTAATGGCAGGTGGCAGCACTTACAGTATGATATTTTACTATTTTTCTTTTTCGCACACACTGTGCTGTGTATCGTTATCTCACTCTGTCAAGGGAACTCATTGCTTTTAGGCACTTTCGCTAAGTAATTGACTTTACCTATTGATTTATTCTATTAGGGGAGTACACGTGTTTCTTTCATCAATATTTTTATGACAAATTTTATAATGTTGAATTTCAACCTTTTTCTTATAAAAAGTTTTTCTTTTTTTCAAACACATTATATTCACATAATTTTGTCATCCGTACTTTTTGCTATGATTCTTCTTGTCTCATCAACCAGTTTTTGTTTTTCTTTGCTTACTTTTGATAGATAATGTCGTGACTCCACTTGTTGATTTTTATTATTTTACAAGACTACTAGACTTAAACGAGCTTTGTTCTATATTTTATTATGTTGACTTTATTAATGTCAAAGTTCAACCCACCCTTCGTCATAAAAATAAATAGATCTGTATCCATTACGATTTCTTTATCTTATACAAACAAGACCAGAGACTTGTTGCGACCTCTTTTCTATTGATCTTTTTGTATCGCTTCCAGCAGTTGTTTAATATAATTCACATTTCTTGGCATACTGCTGATGGCCATACAACAGGTTGTTCTAAACCATTCCTAAATATTTATGCTGTGGTTACTGGTTACTGTACCGTAAGATTGTTCCTTCACGTATGACCCAGTTTTTAACCCACGTTATATTAATCGTCTATTTCAGAGAGGTATGGGCATCGTAAAGTTTAAAATTGTTTAACTACACGTTCATGGTTACGGTGGATCATAAAATTGAAATTAAGTGCATGAATCACTAAACTTGTTTTGTACCATTGTTTGGTTGAAGTTATGTACACAATCTTTGGACTGTAGGTCAAGCAGAGAGCTTCTGCAAATATCACTACTTATGCTAAAATATTTTCACCTTTTTGACCCAATTAACAGAAGTAAGTGGGTACTTTTAAATTTGTGAGGATTGTAGTAGGTGACGTTTTGTAGTAACCCAATATGAAAAAGAAAAGATAGCAAACTAATTAAAGCCAAGCAAGTGAGAATACAAGAAAGANAAGAAGTAAGTGGGTACTTTTAAATTTGTGAGAGTTGTAGTAGGTGACGTTTTGTAGATACCTACCCAATATGAAAAAGAAAAGATAGCAAACTAATTAAAGCCAAGCAAGTGAGAATACAAGAAAGAGTGCTAGCTATCATGCAATACCATTTCTTTAACAAAAGTTACCAATACACTGGAAAAACCCTTTCATAAAAAAATCTATTAGCAACAGAATGTAACCAATTAGAAAGAAACCATACAATTAGTGACTATTCAGACATTTCTGTCAATTTTCNTCTATTAGCTAGAGAATGTAACCAATTAGAAAGAAACCATACAATTAGTGACTATTCAGACATTTCTGTCAATTTTCTCACAACTGTAGAATGTAGGAACATCTACAAATAAAACAAACCGCGAATTGTTCCAACGTTCGCACACTTAAAACTGAAGAAAAGAGCTGCAAAGAAAGAGATTTCGTCTTAAGTACTGTGATGCAAGTGGGACTGAAGAGTATGAATGCAGTTTACATAGCGCTAAGCATTTCTTCTGTAAAGCTAAGTTCAATTTTATGTTTTTTCGTATTTGCACTTTCGATAGGCTTTGGTTTTACTGAAGACTTACTGAAATAATAATTTAGTACCCCACCGCTTACTACTATCGGTACTTCGACCATTAATCCGTCAAAAGCTTAATAATAGGTTTACTAGTTATTTGTGTGAAATGCGTCGCTTTGCTTACCATTTTAAATTCTAAATTGGATCCTACAATGCTTAACTTTGCACAAAAAATAGATCATCGCAATACGCCTGATATACTAAACACGACCTGCTTGGCGTCCCTACATAAAATTTATTTTAACCTTCTATTTTTAACGATTAAATAAACCTTGGCTTGCTATTTTAAACAGTTAACTAATTGAGAAACAATGTAAAACTTTGAATAAACACATCTGTTATTGTGTTAACAATTCTAAATCCCACTTCCATTTTCTTGTTCCACAGCTTGTCTAATTCCAACTCCGTTGTCTTAGTCTAGTGTTTAAGTTCACGAATTTTGCCAAAGACTTTTAGTGCTGCTCTTACTGAGCAAAAGAGATAACAAAAAGTCTTCCTTAAAATGTAAATTGGTACAATTAAGTGTTCCTTCATTTACATAAATAGACAATTAGTATGTAACTGGTATGTTGAGGCTGTGAACCTAGGTGTTCTAGAGTGTTATTTTGTCTCGCAAAATTCTAATGAAGATAGCAGTAGGTACATTATCATTTTGAGTGAGATTTTGGTAAAATATTTACCTAGAAACATTAATACTTTCTCTTTGTCGTGGACTGCGAAGTTTCTTTTGAATTGTTTTCCTAGAAAAATATAATTGAAGTTGTCTGCATAAAGGGTTTTTAATAAGTTGTATTTTAATATTTTAAATACTAATCTAGCTATATACACTTAAAATAAAAATAAAACTAAAACATGGCGTCAAAAAATTCGTCCGAATCGCTATCGACTGGAAGTGAGCCCAAAAGACTGACGGCATTGCCACGTTGTATGGCAATGCTTATCCTCTGTCAAAGCCAGCCATTGGGTCACGTCATAAGTTGTATTGTACGGCAATTATAGAGGTATTTATATAAAATAAGCTATCAGCAGCNTGGTTCACGTCATAAGTTGTATTGTACGGCAATTATAGAGGTATTTATATAAAATAAGCTATCAGCAGCAACAGCTAACACTTGCTAGTGTTCATGTGTTTTTTAGCCTAAGAAAATATACAATCGTCCGTTAAGTTTAATAACTAACACGCTATTGATTCTAAAAGAAGTTTTTATATAACATGTTAAAGCCACAAAATGTTTTTGCAGTCTATTACAGAATAAAGTAAAAGATAAGATAATTAACTGCAACTGGCTATAACAGGCGTGCAAGATACCGATTAAGATACGAACCAATTTCTCCCATTATTAAAGTGCGAACAGGTNTCAAAAACTAGGTAATCTAGACTGCAACTGGCTATTACAGGCGTGCAAGATACCGATTAAGATACGAACCAATTTCTCCCATTATTAAAGTGCGAACAGGTGCTTATTTAGAAAAACGATTCCCGTTTACAAATAGCTTATGCTACTAAATAAATAAATTGGTCATTAATTCTGAAATATAAATTGACCTGATTAGCATTAGATACAGAAGTCGATTAGCACTTCAGTGTTGTGATCTATTTTTAGCTATAGCTCTCCCTGCTACTGTTTTTCCTGTCTTCACCTGATATTTTATAACGTTGTCCAAGATTAGGAGACCAGGAGTCCCATAGCACAGGTTTTACTTAGTATGGGCTCCTGTCTCCCATCCTCATTGCTTGAACCCCTCTATTTTTTGCGTAATTGTATTTATGGGAGAAAATAAAATAAATTATTATTAATAGTGTATTGACCGGAAATAACGATGGAGCACAATACTGGTATACAACAGAAATGTGGTCCGAAAAATAAATTTAAAACATCAGTATTTTGCACACAGGCTTCAAAAATTTTTTATTGAATACTTAGTAGGTATAGTATATCTTCAATATATCACTAGCTAGGTAGATAGGTATCATAAGCTGATAATATTCATAACTACTCGTGTCCAGTTACTAAAACAACTGTTAATGAATGTTTACATTTTACCATTGAGACAAATTAGGCCAAGTCTTAAGAGCAATATGATTGGATCAAATTCCTCAGCCTTGACGGGTGCCAGTTCGATTTGGATCATAAACTGTCAGTGCGAACGATGTTCGGTGTCATGTTTCATGTAGTTACAGTAGGGCCTTGCCCTGGTTCTTCTTTGGGACCAAGGATTTATTATCCTACATAATTTCTAATTAGCTGTCTTGGTACACCAAACAGTAATTAGCAGCAGGATAAAAGAACCACTCTACAAAAAATATCCAAGAGTGACGTAGGTACAAGTATGTATATTGATAGGCTATATAAAACTAAACTTAAAATGCGTGGAGATCCTGAGCGAATCGAGTTAAAGTTAAAGGATGATGATAATACTTGCAGTGCTATGTAAACTTACATGTTAATATAAGTACCTTATTCAGTAATACAGGAAGGGTTAAATTCCCCTGCAGCAAAACCCATTATTTTTCTTTTTTCAAAATTAGAGTAACTCCAATATCTACTCTTTTGTAGCGAACTCTATTCATATAAGGCAGACCACAGATTGAAACAACAGTAGACTAATAGACATAGACATTAACTTAATTTTACGCTGTGTGAATAGTTCGCAAAGTCCATTGACCTGATGGCCCCATTTTATTATATCGATTGTGTACGTCGTCCTTATGTGGTGCATTAGGTAGGTAGCACTCGTAATGCTTGGTCGGTCATAGCAACGATTTTTAATAGTACTGTTGTTTTAGGTTCCTAAACTTACCTGATATTTAAACATCTGCCAATGTTTTTGTACCTACCCATATGCT
Organism: Mamestra configurata; assembly: GCA_002192655.3. Lineage (NCBI taxonomy): Eukaryota > Metazoa > Arthropoda > Insecta > Lepidoptera > Noctuidae > Mamestra > Mamestra configurata. The sequence goes on from NDFZ01002291.1 coordinate 11,519, forward strand.
CTCAATTTTCACACTGTTCAAGTTTTGGACTCTTTTTCCCAAGCCTTTGAAATTGGAAAAATAAACAAATTGCAAATTACCTTTTTTAGGGTTCCGTACCCAAAGGGTAAAAACGGGACCCTATTACTAAGACTCCACTGTTTGTCTGTCTGTCACCAGGCTGTATCTTATGAAACATGATAGCTAGACAAATCAAATTTTCACGGATGATGTATTTCTGTTGCCGTTATTATAACAAATAATAAAAATGAAATAAAATTAAAAATAAAAGGCCCCATACAAGAAATATATTTTTTTCGGCTTATGGTACGGAAGTCCAACTTGCACTTATGCCGTTGAGCCAATATTTTACATGAAGCAACTGCCTATCGGACCTCCAGAACCCTGTTACCGAGATACATGGTACCCTTTGGCAAGACTGGTGTCAGATCTTCTGATTACCGGGAATGAATCTCTAAGATCAAAAACAAAAGGGGAATCAAATTCAAGATATCAAATAATTGGAAAACATAGCCAGCTCATAAAGTACATGACATAATATTTTAAAAGGTATCTAGGTACCTCAATAATTTTTTCACAGCACCATTGCCAAAATTTAAAACAACCCACCTTGAATTTCTTACCCCACCACACACAACTTTTAACAAATCGATTTGACGCCAACAAATCAGCTTCAAACTTATCCTGTAACCTACATCAAACTGTATCTATTACTTTTTCCCTCGATACATTTGTCACATAGACACAATTCAGCCAGACTTGGTCAGACAGGCTCTACTCTATGCCACACACATAGTTGCCATGCTGCCAGTATTTTCCCCACATAATGGTGGTTTCACTCGGCAAAAAACGTTCTGCATTCAACCAGCTTTCTGAGCCGCGAGGCCAGAATTAATTCCCATAATGTGGCATAGTTAGAAATGCCCGTTTGTTGCTTCTTTTTAATTTGCTACTCTGTGGATTTTTAATTGACTTCCTTGGAAGTCGAAACGTGGATGTTAATTGGGCACTTTCTTTGTGGCTAGGCTGTGGTTTCGAAGCGCGAGTTCTACGTTTAAATATGGAATTAATTTTCATTTTTGTTTTTTAACAATACTTCATTTGTTTTTTTTTTAATATGAAATGAAACCTCACTGGTTTATTTGATTAAGGACACACATATTACAGAAAATTAATATATTCACTTAAGTATCCCTCATAAATATTAAATTATTATTTAAGTATATGCGTTTCGGTTTCACGTTTCAATTCCATATGCATTGTTGATGACAGGCTGATTTATCGTTTATTAATTCTTGGCTCAACAAAAAGTAGATAGGTATATGAAGGTTACTCAGTGATGTCTGTCATTCGTACTGACTGAGCAGTCAACCCTCCACTTCGTTGACACATGAAAACGTTTCGCGCGGCTGTTGACAAAGCGTCCTCTTGTCAGAGACATCTCATTGTTCCCGATAAGAGCAGTCACTCATTTACATACGTCTTGTGGTTGGGACAGTAGTGAATGGTTGCCCAAAACTTGGTACAAAGTAGGAAAGGTGTAATAATAAACTAATGCATAGCAGTGATGATGACCAAAACTCCTAACTTGTAAATAAGTTCTTACTAAAGAATATAAACAACCAACACGGTATCCGGTTTATTAAAAGTTCAGTACTGCATAATGGAAACAAGTTCCTATGCTAACGCTTACCACTCATAGTAACCCACTTTCAACAAAGGCATTGGAAGTGCGCATATATCCAAGCCGGTAGCCATCTTTGTCAATATTCCTTCACAGTCTCCCACTTTATAGGTCGTCTGTGCAGACAGGTGTGATTTTCACACTTTACTGGCAAATAAGCACCTGCGATGCAATGCCTACACTACAAAGCACATACATATGTATCGAGATACAAATTGTTACGGTGTACAATAAAGAGTATTCTTTTCTATAAATATCTATCTTAGGTATAATATTGTGGGGATAGGCAGGTTATGTGATTATTATAAAAATATGCGATAATAATAATCGATACTGGTGTCAATGTCAACGATTATCACAGCTGATTATCATACTTGTATTGTTGACAATGTATGTATCAGTTACAATAGAATAATTATATTTTCTATGTCGCGGTTATCGACTTTATGCTCAATGAAATAACTTTTTTTTGCTAGTGATGTTTTGAGTCAAGTGACGCAGATTTTATTCGATTTATTTAACTTGTTCTTAACTTTAACCGGTGAACTTACTAGACAGGGTTCATAACAATTCTTCAGTCCCCTGGAGAAGTCTCCAATAATGTTGTATGGATTCCCTAGGATTTTGCACCCGTTAGCAACCGAACATTTTGACGACGTTTCTTACTGTAATGATTGGGACCGCTCTTGACCTCCATCTCGCCCCAAACAATAAAAAGGCTTGAACGAGTATATGGTGGAATAAGGGCAGAAAGAAGTAGATGGGGGAGGAATTTTTAATTTTCAACTAATAAATAGCACGTAGTTTTGAAAGGATTTGTGAATGATGATTTCAAAATTAAGCATAAGTATGTATGTATGTATGTATACAACAAATATATTACATTGTATTATTCGAATAAGTCAGTGTTAGAGAAGAATTCGTATTGTGTGGAAAAAATATCATAAAATCATAAAGCATGACCAAAATAATACATTTATTATCACAGCTCTTCGGCGTAAGCGCTAAAACCTCCAAAGTATTCAATGAAAAGTTTAATAAATCCTCAATTAAGCTGATAGGTCAAGCGACTATGGACGCTCGTAAGTTAACAAGGCACCATTAATCACGAGCCTGAAGTGTCCATGTGGGTCACACACCTGTTGGAAATAAATCTGTTGACTTAACTTCTTCTCACACTAACAGTTGCCTTTTAATTTTTTTGTTAATTACTTTTGTCTCCTTGAAATATGTCGTTATTGTTCTTTGACTTAGATATTTATAAACTTTGCAATTTGACAGTTTAGTTAAAAGTAGGTTAGGCAATGAACGGGGCTTCAAAAAGTATTTAAATGCTTTAGCGGTGCTGCACGCTGTAAGATTACATAAAGTTAGTGAAAATAAAATTAAAGAGTGCAACTTTTACGACCGATACTTTATCCATAGGTACTAATATTATAAGTGCGGAAGTTACTCTGTCGATTTGTCACCGCGTCACGGCTACAAGGATTAGAATGAAACTTGGCACACACAGGGTATACCATGTCCTGAAGTAGGTACGAATATGTCCCCTTGGGATAATTTTCGGATTACACACGTACGTGCTCCCAAAAGCTGGTATTTTATCAAGGTACCTATTAAAATGAGACTGTACAAGCCTGAAATAACTGCAAATTCTAATGAGCCCAGGTATAACTTAGAAGATGTCCCAAATAAACACGAACTACACATTTTCTTACGTCAGTCACCAAACATAGGATTGCCATAGGTAACACAAGAACCCATTTGGTNGTAGGTAAACACGAACCACACATTTTCTTACGTCAGTCACCAAACATAGGATTGCCATAGGTAACACAAGAACCCATTTGGTATTCAGCACACGTCTTCTCTCCATATAGAGGGTGCAATTCATGAAGCGTAGGCATTAGCACAGGGTTATGGAAAGCGTGATCTCCCATGGCAGCGAGGGTATGAACTTTGTATCCGTATGGAGAATTGAATTAACCTTGAATAGTCGGATTTGGGTAGGTAATGTGTCAGGGATCGATATTTGCGGTTAAGACCTAGACGCGGAACCATGAATGGATGACAGTAAAGAATGGTTGAGCACTTTGGTGAGTAGAAATAAATGTTGGTGGAATACAGTTTTTAGCCGACTTCAAAAAAGGAGGTGTGTTTGTTATGCGATCATTCCGTCAATTATGAATTGATTTTGATGATTCTTTATTTATTCGAAAGCCTATACTCTTGATGTGGTCCCATTGGCACCAGGTCAGAATCTGATGATGGGATCCCAAGGAAATCGAGGGCAACTCTCAAAGTTTAAAGGCACAAACAATGTTTTTCATAAACTTTTTAGTCACAAATTTGACGGTTTGTCGAATATACGAGTATGTTAACGTAAGAAACATTTAGGCATTTTGAGTAAATGTCCTCTTTTAATTGGTACTTCCGGTATCGAATTAAGTGCAAACAATTGCAGTATCAAAGACTAAAACAATAATTCGAGAAAGGCACACGAAGGAAATCGAAATAACACACCAAACAAAAACTAAAAGTAAACATTCAGACCTCCTTACTTATTCAAGTCAAATTACACCGGACTTTAACATGGTTGAGTCTGTTACGGACGAAGTTGCTATAAGCCACAAATTGCATTAAAGCAGGTAAATTGGAAGCTAATTGCAGTGAGACTTGCCGGGGCCGGGCTGATAGAGTACTAGCACTATTTATATACATAAATACAAATGAATTGTATGTTTCAGAATAACAGTTTTGATCAAAACGGTTCTTTACTAAATACATATATAAGTATATACGAAACCTATTAGAAAAGTACGATTGTTAATTTTTATGTCTGACTGTCAGTCGGTCTATCTATCTGTTTGTTCCGGCTTATCTCCGGAACGGCTGAATCGATTATGTCAGGACTTTCACTGGCAGATAGCTGATGTTATAAGGAGTAACATCTTATTTAGTAAAAATTAAAACCCATGAAATACTTATCACGCAGGCGAAGCCGCGAGCAAACGCTAGTAAAATATAAGAAACTAGCTTTAAAGAAGAGGTACTCTGAAGACTGGATAACTTAGAGAACGCAAAAATGAAGAGCACATGCACACCGCAGTACTATTATATATTCTGTGCCGCTAATGTATCGTACTTGTGGGGTGTGGGATGATTAATCGAATCACTTAGCCGGAAGGCGGTTCCTTTATCACTTGAAGCTTGCAGAGATATTACATTACTCGTTCTACGCATCTTTTTTAAACGTAACGCCTTAGTTACCCAATACAATATGGTTTTATTTTTTTAATACTGCAACGAATCTCTCTGCCCGTGTTGGCACTAACTGTTAGTGTAGAGAGTCAAAAAAGGGTCAATTTAATTTGTCAAAGTTTATTATATGTCATTAATTAAACTATTAAACACTATTTTAAATTTTTGTACCTAATCGTTTCAGTATGATACTTCCGGAAGTAGGAATATCCGGATATTCCTCCTACAATTAAACAAACAATAAGGTACTTATGAGATGATCTGACTAAAGACCTCTATGAATTCACGTATTTAACGACACAGAAGTTAGGCAGGATTCAATTCTGGATTTTTTTTATTCTTCGTTCTTAAAATTGAAATGGAATAATTTTTTGACCAGCATCTATGTTTAACTATGTTGCCAAAACTAAGTTCTTCATTATTTCTTCTTNTTTTTTAAACGTAACGCCTTAGTTACCCAATACAATATGGTTTTATTTTTTTAATACTGCAACGAATCTCTCTGCCCGTGTTGGCACTAACTGTTAGTGTAGAGAGTCAAAAAAGGGTCAATTTAATTTGTCAAAGTTTATTATATGTCATTAATTAAACTATTAAACACTATTTTAAATTTTTGTACCTAATCGTTTCAGTATGATACTTCCGGAAGTAGGAATATCCGGATATTCCTCCTACAATTAAACAAACAATAAGGTACTTATGAGATGATCTGACTAAAGACCTCTATGAATTCACGTATTTAACGACACAGAAGTTAGGCAGGATTCAATTCTGGATTTTTTTTATTCTTCGTTCTTAAAATTGAAATGGAATAATTTTTTGACCAGCATCTATGTTTAACTATGTTGCCAAAACTAAGTTCTTCATTATTTCTTCTTTCTTTTGTTCTTAAAATTGAAAATAGTATCTTTACTTTCCACCAG
>NDFZ01002292.1:0-17389 GCA_002192655.3 Mamestra configurata
GTTAGCAGCATATGCTGAGATTGGGACCTTTTTGGCCTGGCACAGATAAATCGTATCGTTAGCGTTTATAAATGAACTATTACTGTTAGTTTTAAATTTATTTTGCTTTCATTGTCTTGTGCAAAAAACAAGTAAAATAAATAATCATTTTTCTTTCTTCCTTTCTTTCTGAATTCCAGCCAGCCTAATATGAAACCTTTAAAAAATACAAAACATTTTCTAGGCAGGTTATTAATTTAAAACTGGCGCGAATGGTTGCCAAGTGTTAATAAACGAAAAAAAAAATTATATCCATAAAGTTAACAACACAGCTTTCATACAAAGATATATGGACCGTGCCAGGTGCGTAAAACTTGGCGAGAGCGATACCACGCCTGTATTCAGACGAAATCTGTAATCTAATGTAGTGAGCTTTATTCAATTTCTCATTATTTATCTACTACCGAATCAATCTACTAATACAATCAAATATCTCTATGATTCGATCATTTCGGTACACGAATGAATCTGGTAAAATATTTCCTTCGGGTAGAACAAATAAAGAAATCCCGAAAACAGTATCCGGTAATATGAAATATTGGGATTAAGCAGATCTAATAACCGGTTTCTGAATTGAGAATCTGTAGATAAGAGCATGTTAAATCTTACTTTTCTGACAAAGTTTGACCAGTTTCCGGCAAAGGCTACCGGGATCTTGTTATCGGGGATATTGTTAAACCTCCGCTGTTCGTCCATCCGGCGCCCGTCTGTCTATCAGCGGGCTGTATCTCATGAACTGTTATAGTTAGACAGTTGAAATTTTCACAGTGTGGGTATTTCTGAAAAAGTACACAGTATTAAATCTTGTACATGGTACGGACCCTTCATGCGCGGTCTGACTCGCACTTGGCCGGTTTCCTTTTTGTGAGTGGTTTTCGCAGATTGAGTGAGGAGGTTGTCGTCTGCTCAACCGGACCTGCCTGTGACGGTCTTAAAATTAATCAAAAGTAGAGTTTAAAAATACTCAACTTCAAATTCTTAATTCAGAAACGGGGAGTTAATCAGGTACGACGATGATAAACTACAAAATGAAGCTTGCTTTTAAACTCAATGTTTAGAGTTGGAAAAGATCACAAAGTATGAGGTTTATGTTATGTAACAGGCCATGGCCTAGACAAATGTGATAGGATTAGCTTAATTACTAAACTTCAGTTAGATAGGGGTGTCGGAAAAGTAATAGTCAAGGGTGTAGCAGACCCTAGTCAAAGTTTGGAAAGAGACTTCGTTAACAACCCCGCCGAGCTCATAACTCCAAATTGAAGTTCGCTTGGACAAAAAAATGTTCTAAAAAGTTTTGTGAACTGGAAAATTATTTTCGACTTCACAGTCGTAGGTACGATGGATGATACCATCGATTTCAGTAATGGTTTTAGTTTTAATGAAGATAAGTTATCAAACCCAATAGATATACATGGAAATAATTAATTGGCTTATTAGTACTAGGAAGTTTAAGAAGCTACAGAGAATTAGGATTTACTTCGGACCATACAAAGTCGGCTAGCATTTATAGTAAAATGTATTATAATACAAATTGAAGACCTTCCTACGTTATAAGGTGGTGCAGCTGGGATAGGGTTAAATCCAACAGTGGACTAGGGCAGACTAATTTGACCTAAGTTATAAATAAAGGCAGACAAAAAGACATCAAAAATGAATGATAAATTGGTCTTTATTTAGCTAGGAAAAATCATAACTAATAACAGCTCTTAATTCTTTAAAATTGTACAATAATAAACATCCATTAATAATAAAATATGGGTAAAGCTAAAACAGTATTATAGAGTTGAAAGCAGAAATAAAATTGGCTCACACTTGGCTTGGCTAACTTCCAAAATCATTTTGAACAAATATTACATTTATGGCAGTACAATTTAAAAAATGTTTCGAACTTGGTACAAAATATTGCAATAACATCTCGATCTCCACCAATTACAAAAAAAAACTTTCGTTACACAAATACTGATTTAACGAAATTCTCTTTTTTAACTGAAAATGGTAGTTGCATTCAAATGAAATAACTTACCTCCGCATTCAGCCAAAGTACTGTAAGATAAGCCACGCGAAGTGTACCCAATTTTTATTATCCTAAAAGAAACTCCATTACACGGGTTTTGCACAAGTTATTCCAGAAATATAAAAGAGATATTACATAAATACCCAGCTGTAACAATAATTTTATTCTGTAACCATGAAATACGCCATTTTCTTTCAAAATTATCTTAACAAAGAAAGGGAAAGGTAACGGTTATCAGCCATTAAAATGTTTAATGCGTTACGTGACGTTTTTGTATAACTTTAAAGTGACTTACATACATTTTATTCTTACACTAACTATTAACTATAAATTTGAATTATATTATAATTTAGAATATTTCAGCTTCTTGATGTTACATGATAAAATTACTATAAAGCGTTAGTTTACATGATTTATGTTCTTTTAGCAAAAATTGTGAATTTCCATTCCTTAGTAATGTCAAAGCGAACCTAGATTTATTTGAGGTACGGTAACATCAATTACTCTTATTTGATTTTCGTTAAGAGAACAAGAATCATTTCATAATTATTATTATACGTTGAAATTATAGTAAATATCATAGTTTATTATACTGTAAGACATAATATCAATTAGGGTAAGATGATTCTAATTTAGAATTAGGAACTGTATGAACCGCGTAGGTTGACAATTAGTGCATTCACCCTAAATTCATATCATGTCTAGGCACTGTTAATATAATGTTATTACTTAAACTATTTTACAAAATAAAATATTACTCCTATTATTTAACTCAAAACATTTTAAACTTTTCCTTTAGAATAAACATTGGGAATATGAAAATAAAAGAGCAAGAATAGGTTTCACGTTTTTACGGGCGTAAGAATAACAATGAGGATCTTTTCAGACAAAACATTTGAAAAAAGACAGCGCATTAACATATAACCAAAATCTGGAGTTCGTTCTGTCTTTTTTTGTTTAAATCCTATATCTTTTTTACCATCATTGTCATCAAAAGTTTACGAAAAAATCTATTTATTTCTCAGTGTGTCACAGGGATTCGAGCATCTTCAATATCTTTTTACTCATCACCAGCTTTATCAGCAATATCTTTTCTTCCAACTAAATCTCTAACATTAAAATCCCTGTAATCCGTATCTTGGTAATCCAATTCCGGATAAGCTGGATCCCAATTAGACATGGTACATTGAGTGGAGCGCTTCGTGGCTGCCCACACAATTACTCCTGTACTGTCCAAAGCTATAGCTAATGTGTGGACCACTACCGAGATATGAGATAAACTGAGATAGAGAAACAAGGTTGTTCATTTAGCTTAACATAACCCGATTTAAAACAGATTTTTTCGTCATTTAAAACCGGCTTTTGAATTAGTCAATGGTATTTGGTAAAAATCATCAGCATAGTATGAGTCTTGCAGCTATAATATATATAGAATATATAATTTTATTGTCTTGGCATCTGTACTAATATAATAAAAATGAAGAGTTTGTTTGTTTGTTTGAACGCGCTTATCTCTGGAACTACCAGTCGGATTCGAAACTTTTTTTTGTGAATCATAGCATTCATGAGGAAGACTATATGCTACACGAGAACGGAATAAAACAAGATATGCGAGTACGAAGTCGCGGGCAAAAGCTAGTCGTATGAAATTGGCCAAGAGACAGAGTTTCCAGATTAATCATAATGAATATCCAATTTAACACTTCAAAATATAATCCCAAAAATAACATGACATCGTCAATATAAACAAACGTGTAACTGAATAAAATCTAAAAGCCCAGAAACATTTCATTCCCAAATGGCTCCCCATATCAAAAGCAAAAACATGCTCTCAAACTAAATTAACGAAACTTCTGTAACAGCGATACAGGCTTCGGAAAAGTTATCAAAATAGATATTCTATTAAATAAAGAGGCTCACAAGCTAAACTGTACTGAATGTTAAATGAGCTTGTTCTCAAAGTGTGATCACGTAGTCTGAGGTACATTTTAAGCATCCCAATGTGGTTTCAGAGCTGCTATATGGACGCTTAAGTTTATTCTATTTAGGTACGATCGAATAAATCTGATTTAGCCCTTATTTAGGTTTTTTTATTTAAGGATGGGAAATCATCAAATGACTTCTTCCGCTCTGGGTGGGGCGGAAGGGCGTGTCAGACTCTTATTGACTAAAACCCATCCGTGTTCCTTCTAAAGCCCTTTGCGTTCCAGGGCCGCGGTGACTCTTTTGAACAAATTCCGCAACCCTGGCAGAGCCTTTATTTAGGTTGCGTTTTCGACTTGCATCATGTGTATTATGTTTGATATTAGCTTTAATATATCTTTTGCTGCTTGTTGTATTTTTGTAAATAATATATTCCAGAACGAAGATGACAAAATTTGTATAATATTCTGAATTTACTTAAAAGTTTTGTCCATATTTCCCTCTGGTGTTAATTCATGAAGTTATTCTTGATTGTCCAACAAAGTTACTAAAACTTTCTAAGTCTTTATCTTTTGTATCATTATCTCCATTGTTATTGTGATAAATAACACCACCGGTATATTTAAAGTTGTTTTTGTTTCAAGATCCTTGTTTAGTTTCATTGTGTGTCTTTGGTCATTTAAATTTTTATCATTAAAACACTTATGCTGTATATTTTATACCTTTGCTGGTTTTTTTACTTTATGATTCAAACTGTTTTTATAATTATTTTTTTAAATGGTTGATTGAACCCCATTTCGTAGATAATAGTCCCACCAGTATAGGCAGCTGCATTCATTCAGCTTTGACAATTCAAGTCTTTGACAATTCAAAAGTACCTGATAATGGTTTATTCGAAATAAATGCTTTGACTTTTTTGACTTTGACTTTTTGACTTTGATTTTTTTTACTTTGACTTTTTTACTTTGACTTTTTTGACTTTGACTTTGATTATCTGTGTATTGCAACAGCTACACTGCGATCGACAACCGGCGATGAGGCGATTACCCGATAACCCCTTTGGGGGTGGCCTATGTCCAGCAGTGGACGTCTTTCGGCTGATATGATGATGATGATGAGTCACTAACTCCAGAAGTTTCCTTCTGATTTTTGAGTAGTCAACTTTTTCTAATCGACGTTCTAGCTTGAAATATCCACCATAAGTAATATTTAATTTAACACTCGTCAGGCTTATTGTTATTGAGTGATTACCTATTCTTGATCTTTTATCTTGGAACTGTATCCGATCTAATTTCGTAAACTAAAAGAATTTCAAAAAAATCAAATACGTATGTACCGGAAACNCTTTATTTAGGTTGCGTTTTCGACTTGCATCATGTGTATTATGTTTGATATTAGCTTTAATATATCTTTTGCTGCTTGTTGTATTTTTGTAAATAATATATTCCAGAACGAAGATGACAAAATTTGTATAATATTCTGAATTTACTTAAAAGTTTTGTCCATATTTCCCTCTGGTGTTAATTCATGAAGTTATTCTTGATTGTCCAACAAAGTTACTAAAACTTTCTAAGTCTTTATCTTTTGTATCATTATCTCCATTGTTATTGTGATAAATAACACCACCGGTATATTTAAAGTTGTTTTTGTTTCAAGATCCTTGTTTAGTTTCATTGTGTGTCTTTGGTCATTTAAATTTTTATCATTAAAACACTTATGCTGTATATTTTATACCTTTGCTGGTTTTTTTACTTTATGATTCAAACTGTTTTTATAATTATTTTTTTAAATGGTTGATTGAACCCCATTTCGTAGATAATAGTCCCACCAGTATAGGCAGCTGCATTCATTCAGCTTTGACAATTCAAGTCTTTGACAATTCAAAAGTACCTGATAATGGTTTATTCGAAATAAATGCTTTGACTTTTTTGACTTTGACTTTTTGACTTTGATTTTTTTTACTTTGACTTTTTTACTTTGACTTTTTTGACTTTGACTTTGATTATCTGTGTATTGCAACAGCTACACTGCGATCGACAACCGGCGATGAGGCGATTACCCGATAACCCCTTTGGGGGTGGCCTATGTCCAGCAGTGGACGTCTTTCGGCTGATATGATGATGATGATGAGTCACTAACTCCAGAAGTTTCCTTCTGATTTTTGAGTAGTCAACTTTTTCTAATCGACGTTCTAGCTTGAAATATCCACCATAAGTAATATTTAATTTAACACTCGTCAGGCTTATTGTTATTGAGTGATTACCTATTCTTGATCTTTTATCTTGGAACTGTATCCGATCTAATTTCGTAAACTAAAAGAATTTCAAAAAAATCAAATACGTATGTACCGGAAACTTGCAAACGCCGTAAGATTGTAAAATATCGCGTGAAATTGTGAACTATTTTTTCTTAACAAGACACGGATATATAGGAAACTATTGAATTTGGGTGGGATTTATTGTGTACAAAACGATTTTTTCATAATATATCGAGAAATGATAATCTAATAAAGATTTATTACAATCTTACGGAGTCTGCAATTTTCCGGTGACACATGTATATATCAAACACCTATTCACCTAAAAATAATATAGTGAATATTATTATTTTGTATGTTTGATTGAATTTGATTGTGATTTACTTAATAAAGCGTCAATCGTGAGTGATATTATTCTATTTACATTTGANTACATCTATTAGTTACAGCTAGATATAGAAAAGAATTTGATTGTGATTTACTTAATAAAGCGTCAATCGTGAGTGATATTATTCTATTTACATTTGAAACTATGTGTCTATTGAAACCATATTTTATATTCTGCTCTACAATTTTACAACTGTGAGAATCTTTTAAATACAAACAGAGAGAACATAATGTCTAAAATATAAATTCCTAGTACAAAACAAAAGCATAAAACATCTAGGGGTCTTGATTTAAGCATAGAAATTCTTAGATCACAGCTGTCAAATTGTATGTAGAATTAAACACTTTAATATTGTTTTATCTATTTCTGATAATCCAATTTCTAATTTAATTTCCTTCATATTACAAATAAATTTTATGAGTGTATGGAAGATCTGAGATCTAAACTTATTTTATTTTTCAATATATTTAAACAAAAGAACCTCACCACATATATATTAACAACAGGCTTTGAAAGACTCTTAAACGAAGACATAAAATCTAAGATTGCCTTGAAAACAATGATACTAATGATAGTCCCAAGGAAGAAATTGAAACCCTATTAGAAAACGGGGGTCCCATGAGTGAACAGTTAAACTTGCTTATTCACTCCCTCTGATTTACTCAGACACCTATCAACTCTCCGGAGACCAGCCAACGCAACCTAATCATAATAAAATACGCATTAAAAAAAACCTATAAACAAAGTAAATTCGATTTTCACTCGAGTAGAGTTTAAAGGATGAGTTTAGTATTAAAATACAGTGACGGATTTGGTGAAATTTAGCTGCTGTGTAAATCATTTGAATGATATCCATTAGCGCCTGTAATGGTTTTTGTAACAGTATTGCACTCATGTGAAATTTATTCAATTGTTGAGGCAGTCGTTCATGGAAAAATATAGAAGATAGTAGTTACCACAAGATAGTATCCACTGAAGATAAGTACCTGCCTATTGCTGCACTTACAGGCAAAAGTTGTTACTTAATGTATGTTTCTTTATCGTCTTATTATCTTTATCAATGCAAGTTTCATTGCCTTCGTCGACCTTCATGGCCATAAAGATTTTTTTTAAGACGGGCGCTGCCTTGTTTGGGGATCAGTGATTGTTTGTGAATTGTGAGTTTTGTTGAAAAAAACAACTTTTTGCTTTCTTTAACTTTACTTAGGTACTTTAAATCGATATTGGCAAATACAAATAATTGAATTTTATCAATTATAGTTTAGGTAAGTGAGATTATGCTTGTAACAACAGTTCGTTTTATTATTGTTCTGAGCATACCAGACAGCATTGAATGTTTTCTAAAACGAAATCGTCTTTTTTTTATTTTCGGGTCTTCTATAAATACATTATAAGCAAAAGGAGCTTCGATTTTATTGTTTTGGAGTCCACTACATCTGGGACAGATGGCTCCTTCGGGGACAGTACCTTCGAAATCTTCAATCCTCAATCAAGAACCTCGATATGGTTTCTTTGTTTTCCAATAATACTTTATTTTTTTGGGCGGTAATTTTATTTCAGTTTTTTTATGATACCAAAACCAAGTTCTTGGTAAAGGTGATTACATATGAATTTTTTTTTTTCAGTTTTAGTGTTGTTAATTCAATATTGCAATATGGAACTTTTTATCAGATTTTCAAAAGGATTATAAAGTACTTGTTTCTGAATTGGTATTGCTATTAGGTAATATTTTTATTAAGGTAAAATTTGCTAATGTATCTTGATCTTTTTAATTTCACATGTAGTTTAGTTATGCATATGGACCGGTTCCAAAATAAATGAATTAATTATTTTTATTACCACTAAATTCAAAATACATAAATATGCGTGTCAACCACGACCATTTTGGATAAATGCATTTAGTTTGTTTAAATGAGTTGTGTAAATATTTTTGGTATTCAATAAAGTATATATTCTCTGCAACAAATTGTCCGATATTCTGGAAAACGAAAATGATTTTTATCAAGTTTTTTTTTACAGTATATTTAGTTTATTTAAAAGGTTTCCCTGCACTATGTGAAACTGTTTTTTGTCTGAATTTGTTTTTATATACAATGCATTTAATATTGTGGTTGTTTTCTTAATTCGCCTCGATGGGGAGACTATTTTGCATGTTTATAGCACAAAAGACAATATTCATACGTACAATAATTTCCTTAACAGCGTTCTGGTGGCACATCTGCTTTTTATTATTGTTTGGAATGCAGGGTCTATCTGTATTGGCAAAATGTTTCCTTGGCCTACTGACATTACTATTTTTTTTCTGTTTCATCAAATTGTTTCCATCACAGTAAATGATTTTACAGGCACATATTAATTTTGATATTTGTTAAATATTCTGTCACTGTATTTTAACATGAACTTTATAAATAGGTGATGATCGAACTTCTCTAAGTTTTATACTGAATTTTCTCTTTTTAAGGTTGGATACCCAAAAGGTAACCAACGGAACCGCCTCCAATGTCCGTCCGTCTGTCTGTCTGTCAACGGACTGTATCTCAAGAACCGTAATAGGTAGACAGTTGAAATTTTAACAGAGTGTGTATTTCTATTGCCGCTATAATAACAAAAAAAAATAAAAATTAAAAGGGATCCCATACAGGAAACGTGTTTTCTTCAGTTTATGGTACGGAACCTATCGCGTGAGAATCCGAATCGCACTTGGCCGGTTTTTAATCTATCAAATGCTTTATATTTTGTCAAGATAACTTAAGGCAAGTCTTGGATTTTAAAAGCCAACCTTATCGAAAGAAAGCAGGTGACTCAAATTACTTCAATACAAGAGTAGCAATATAAATATGTAATTTGACAATAATAAATAATTTTAACAGAGGTAAGGCTAAGACGATTGATCATGCCAAAGAAAAATAAGTAATTTAGGTAATTTTCAGTAACTCCAATTTCATGGTCTCATTTCACTCATTCTAATACCACCATAACTAAACAGTCCAAAGATATATAACTTATTATCAAACCTTTATATTAAATGGATTCATTAATCAATCTATCAGATATTGGTGATCAATAGTTTCGCATTATAAAAGAAAAGTAACTCTGAAGTAGAGATTAAAACAATATTATTTAAAACTAAAAATTAAATGAATCTCAACATTTTATATCAATCAAACCTTTTGAATCAATCAGAAACAGAATTTTAAAAATTTTAAATTTGAATCAATCGATCGGTCGTAATGTTGGTCTTACAGGTGGATGCTGCAGCGGTCAGCGCGCGACTGCTGCTGTGATCAACACTGCTATAACCGATAGCATTGTGAGGGGCCGCGTTGCATACGAGCTGTTGCATTCATCTGAGTCGCAGCAGAAGGTCCTTGCGCCCCACCATTCTGAAAAAAAAGGATATTTTTTTATACACGGCATAACTCAACTTATAGGACACCTGTGAAATAAGTGTTCACCACAATTGTTTTGAAAATGAATTTGTAAACAATAGTTATGATATTTTTTTGAACAATCATTGCAACTCCCACCCGAAATCTTAACTAAGAGAAACCCTGATTTTCTCATTGAACGATGCCGATGTAGAATAATAATAATAATCATAAATGGGCCGAGAAGCCTAAATCAAATGATTGATTCATTAAACAAAAACTGATTGATTGTTCAGAATCAATTGTTCTTATTTCTATTCGTGAGTTCTCGTCCCCTTTGTCAGCAACGTGAATGACGAACGATTTACAAATAATTCAATCAATGATTAATGTGATTTTAATTAAGTAAACATTCATAATAGCCGATCCGCGGTTGAGCTGTCAAAATCAGAATTAATTACTTTTTGTATAATGACACGAGACAATCAAAACACTCAGGGCATTGACACTTATTGTCAGTAAAAATGTACCAATACGAATCGCTAGTAACACTACACTGAAATCCGGAATATTTCTCAAGATTTAGAGTAGTGTAATAGGAATAATTCAGCATCTAGGATCCGAATTGGTCAGTCGGAATAATTCTCGCCCTCCTGACTCGCTTGGCTTCTTTCTTAATAAAATTAAAACTCCTTAATTCAGTGAATTATGTTGTCTTTGATTCAGAGTTAAAACGCAGGTGGAGGCAGCATCCTAGAGTTCTAGTTAAAGTAACATTTTATAAGTCATAACAATTGTCAAAATATAAGGGATTGACGAAGTGACATTTTACACTTATTGCAAAATATAAGGGATTGACGAAGTGACATTTTACACTTATTGCAAAATATAAGGGATTGACGAAGTGACATTTTACACTTTTTGATCGCCAAAGTTTTCATTAAAACAGTTCCCACCGTCAAAACTTCTTAATGTGTTAGCTCGGAATTGGGTTCGTATAAATTTCACACAGCTCCGACGCAAACGTTTTAAATCTCATGTTATAAGTAAAAAAAGTAATGACATAATATACCATCACCATCGCTCTATTTGGTGGCAAACATGATTTTATAGCACATAAACTAGAAGGTTTTTGAAAAAAAAAGTATGCGGATAAAACAGCGTCGTATTTTGTAACAAAATGCCAAAAAATATTAAATTATTAAATGTCATTAATGCCACAAAAATACCCCACATGACCACCTGTGGGGTATTTTTGTGGCATATGATCTTAAAAGTGTAAGTCACTTAATGAAAATAAAAATAGAACAGGTATTAAAGGATTTGATTTTATCTAAAGTTAAGTTTAAGTGATAATTGTGTATATTCAGTTAACATTACCAATCTATACAAGTATAATAAAGCTGAAGAGTTTGTTTGTTTGAACGCGCTAAACTCTGGAACTACCAGTCGGATTTGGAAAATTATTTTTGTATATGATAGCCACATTCATGAGGAAGGCTATAGGCTGACGGGAAATTCTTACGGGAACGGGAAAAACGGTATAAATGCGTTCGAAGTCGTGGGCAAAAGCTAGCTTTAGATATAAATTATTAGCGTGTTCATGCACCACATTAACAAACCCCTAAAATTGCCGCCAACCACACTGTATTAACATAACTATTATGCGACAGTAAGCAAAATCGATAACCTGCAGTTTAAACAGCCGGAGACACGTGCCGCATACATGACATTAATTTCTAGTTTATTACTTTTATAGCTACAATAGTGTAATGAAGCTAGTTAGTCATATCAACCGATATTAATAGGCAGGATCGCGTGTTTCTATGATCCGTATCTTACTGACAATGCAGGTAAACGTTTCCAGTTCGATCCAGCCCGTCCCTAGCTGTCCTCTCCCCAGCGACGCCCTAAGCCGAGGCCCGTACCCCACAGGGGCCCTTAGCGTGTAGTCGCTTAGTTTGTAAGTTTTTTATAAGCCCTGGCTGGAGGCTTTAATATTATATTAAGGCCACCACAGGCAAGCCCGGTTAAGCAGTCGACAACCTTATAGGTTGAACTGTGAGAAGCCACTCATAATAAAAAAAAGGTAAACGTTATTATGTTGAACTATGTTCTGCCAGCGGCTTCACTTGCGTGCAGGTCGAAAATTATGTAAAGAGAACATACTCCGGGGATTAAAAAGTTCTATGACCTATTTAAGAAAACACGGTCTTCTGCTAGCGTTGCGAAATTATTCGAAAGAGCCGCGGCCCTAGAACGCAAAGGGCATTTGGTGGAACACGGGTGGGTTTTAGTCAGTAAGAGTCTGACACTCCCTTCCGCTCCGCCCAGAGTGGTGGCCCATAAATTTTGATGCCCATCCAAAAAAAAAACCTAATAGGACATGGTCTACAGTTGAACCAGGTTTTATTGGTCCGTTAGTCACGGACAATGTGCTCCGAATCTACTGGACTAATTCAGTTCGGTTATTTATTGTTAGAAATTAAGATCATTAAAAACATTTTGTTATTAAAGTACGACGCCCTTCTACTTCACGTTAGTCTTTATTTCATGAAAAATGTGACACATACGTTCCGCGCAAACTGAGATCTAATCTTACGTATGTACCTGTTCAGCATAATCTTAAAAAGAAAATCTCCGTTTGTTTTCATTTGAAATGAGGTCAGGACAAGTAAACTTATCTACAAAAAAATCTTTGCTATGTGCGAGGAACAAATAATGAGGTTATCCCGACCCCTTATATTTTCAGCAAAATACGCAACTCTGTACTGAGTGTTATACAGGCTGTTTCAGAAGTGCATGGTCATATTTAAGGATGATGTTTTGTGTCTGCTGTACAATCACATCACACTAATGTTATAAACATGAGGTTTGTGAGTGTCTGTGTATCTTTGTTACTTCTTCACGCGCAAACGGCTTGACTAATTTAGAGAAAATTTGGTATGCAGGAAGCTGACACCCTGGATTAACACATATGTTACTTTTAAACCGCGGGTAACACCGCGGGCGCAGCTAGTTAGGATTCAAAATCAAAATAAAATTTTTGCCTTTTTCAAAAAACCAACCGCTAAGAATAACAAAAAGGCTGAGAAAAAATCACTTATCTGTTGCAATTATTAATGTTATTATTATTATTAATCACAGTTTAAATGCCCCGGACTGCATCAGACTGTTTGAAAAGTGATTTTTTGCAAAAAAAAAAATATTTACTTATTTTTTTTTGCAAAAAATCACTTTTCAAACAGTCTGATGATTTTGGTTTTCTTATCTACTTAACGGGCGGTATCCGAATTTTGGCTGTTTGAAAATCAATGATAGGTCAAATAAATAAATTTAAGCCGGGAAATATTTGTGAGAGACACATCCTTGTTTTAGTGGCAAGTGAAAGTCAAAACACGAAATATTAAAATTGTCTCAACCAAAATATCATTTGAAAATCCCATTTTCGAGATCATATCCTAAGGCCAGAGTTTCGAGTTCAGCGTTCCGCGTTTACTGTGATCTATGCGGTGGCTTAGAATCCTATATACACAAATAAAATTTTGAGAATCGGTGCACAAATGGGGGAGAAATCGGAGAACATACAAAAAAAAAACATACAGTCGAACATACAACCTCCTCCTTTTTTTAAGTCGGTTAAAAAGCTGTTGGACCGTGACGGTCAAAGTGAATACGCGTTCAGTCGGAGTCCCATTTTTTGCAAAAGTAGGTCACGATGATTGAATTAGTGAGGAACAAACGTGTTCTTTATGATTTGCTAGAAATTTCAATAAAAAGAGCGTGTGACATGTTATCACTGCTAAAGATGACTGAACTCCAGATTTCTGGTCCGTATTCTGGTAATCGTATGTCGGAGGACCAAGTGGAGCTTGATTTTTTTAATAAACTTCAAAATTGTGGAATAACTTGCGCTTAGAGCCCCGCAGAGTCCTGCGGGATATGTTTGGAACCGGACCTTAGTCGCTCTTTTTGAAAAAAATCACGGTGCAGTTGTGAAAAAAAAGAGATAGCCAATAAAAGGAAGAAGATGACACTCATAAAATATCGGAATTTCAGGAAAAATATGTTGTTAATATATTGTTCTTATAATACAAATTATTTTCATTGAAAATGATAACTGCGACTCCACCACTTAAACATATAACAATAATAAAATCAACCACAAATAAATCTTCGTTCTTGATTCATGCTCCAATTAATATTTCACGTAACAGTACTCAATAATGTATAGTCTGTATGAAAACAATACGGACTAATTAATACATGAACCACTGTGTTATTTTATTACGGAAACCACTAAATAATAGTATGTACTTAAAACTATGTAAATAAATGAACACATTTTCAGTGTGATACCTTTATAAATACTGGAATACCTACTATTATTACGGGGAGGCGTAATTTTGTTAATTGGAATAGGTTTTTGGTAGACAGTGTTAAACATGGCATGCACTAGTAATGATACTAGTAAAGTAAGTTCGGGAGGCAACCATAGATAACTGAACTAGAAGAAGGTTCTGACCGAAATCGCAAATCTTCGATATTGTAAAACGAGTTATGGAACTCAAATGAACCGAATGGACACGGCAAAGTAAGGTGATGAAAGGTGAAGTAAGGCAGCGACTGAGTGGCACACAAGGTCTGGTAGAAGGAATGTCGGCCGTCCGGTGGCAAGATGGGCAGACGAAATAACTGCATTGCTATCGCGTGTAGAACCTAGACCGTGGGGATTGGCACAAGAAAAGAGACTCAGCAATGGGCTAAGTCGAGCTGTTTAACACGTACCTATTTCGTTCGACGGCGGACGGACCAGTTCCAGAAAAAGCCATTTGTGTTATTTATTTTTTTAATATCGCTGCTGGGTTGCACTAGGGTATTTTTGGTATAGCACAGATAATATCCATGTTGTTAGCTTATATCATTTATTTAACTTTTTTTTTGTCTTGTGCGAATCCCAAATAAACACTTTTCTTTCAGCAGTCATTTGGTTTTTCAACAAAAAAATACATTAAATTAATTAAATAACATAAAGTGTTTAGGTTCCTCACGTACTTATTTTAACAAAGAGACACAAAAGCACAGCCATGTAGAAGCAGTGTCACACAGACTGCTCGACACAAATTAAAGGAAGGCAAACATGTTTGACAAACACGGATCGCAAGCGCGACTAAGTGACGAAACGAACAAGACGTGACATGTTTAGGAAGTTGTAAATAACCATGAAATTGTAAGAACAGAAGGTCTATTCTAATTTTATCAACTTTTCTCTATGAGTTGGTAATTGGGATACGTTGTGCAGACCCCGAGGCTTTAGGCAAGTAACATTCTGTCAGCGGTAGCGTGGTGAAGGTGATTGTCAAAACGTCAAAAAAGTATGGACAAACGCTATCGAAATGTCACGTGATCAATCCCTTATATTTTGGAATTTTGACAATCACATGGAATTGCACTTTGTCTAAAGCCTTCTTGGTGAGGGTTATTGTTTTTGTTGCAGTACGAGGAAGATTTTACATTGCGCGAGCACGAATTTTATTAGTAACTTGCTGCCTCCAGTGAGAAATTAAATCTCCTAAGGGATATGTAAAATATCTATTCCTGCCCCGGAAATACAATTCATGTTTCTGGTCTCCTGGTACTTGTGAATCATTACTGCTCACATTCCCAGCCCCGGAAATACTTCGACATGTTTTTGGTCTCCTGGTACTTATTAATCTATAGCACTGAGCCAGCAGCGGCTCTGAATGTGAACTTCCTCCTCAGTCTCATAATTATTATTCTCGTGAATTTTCTCGATATTTCAATAGTTATTCTGCTATTCGGAGCGGAGACGAAACCAACAAATCAGAGATCATTAAAATCGGTCCAGACGTTCTTGAGTTATAAATGGTGTAACTAAACCGACTTTGTTTCATATATTTGATAGAGGCTCTAGTCGTTGCCGGCGCGACAGTTCCATGCTTGTTGATGATAATGACGTACATGAGGTTTAGGAAAACAGTAGATAGATGGACATTTATCAAAACATTTTAAACTGCGACGCGTTTAAAATCGCTCAGTTCTCGTTTTGCAGAAGTAAAATGAATAACAAATGGAAGTGAACCTTCCCATTTCATCTGGTTTGCGACACATCCTCCAATTTTATTGCATGCAATTTTATGCGGTAAATTTTCTCGATGAGGACCAAGATATTTTTATTTTTACGGTGGAATTTGAAATTTTTACCCTTAAAGTTCATTTCTTGTCATGTTTTACTGCTTGCATCCATTTCAGTGAGTGTCTTTCACAATTTGTGTTTCCTTCATTTGACTTTTACAGCTTGGGGAGCAGTGATGAATATATTAGACACTGAGCAATTTTAAAAAGGAGATGGAATTGTTTCGCCTTTCTTTTTGTAGTTGAAATAGAAATAAAATTAACTTGGCTGCAAGAAAGGCATGAATTATAGGGAATGAATATTGAATGCATCAAGGATGCAAATGTTATCAGCCTGTTTGACGATACATCAGAAAAAATAAAACACAAACTAAACTAAAAATAAACTTCGGCATGAAGTCCTCACAAGCTCGCCACAAAACTCCTATATATGTCATAGCAAGTACTAAACAAAGAACAGATGGCATCCTCAAATTGGTACAAAGCACGGAGCATAACCCTGAGTTTTAGTTTTGTGGCGCAAATCATGAAGTTACTAACTAGACACATGCTGTGAGTGTCTCGGTTGTGACCCCAAATTGGCTCGATGCANAAGTGAACCTTCCCATTTCATCTGGTTTGCGACACATCCTCCAATTTTATCGCATGCAATTTTATGCGGTAAATTTTCTCGATGAGGACCAAGATATTTTTATTTTTACGGTGGAATTTGAAATTTTTACCCTTAAAGTTCATTTCTTGTCATGTTTTACTGCTTGCATCCATTTCAGTGAGTGTCTTTCACAATTTGTGTTTCCTTCATTTGACTTTTACAGCTTGGGGAGCAGTGATGAATATATTAGACACTGAGCAATTTTAAAAAGGAGATGGAATTGTTTCGCCTTTCTTTTTGTAGTTGAAATAGAAATAAAATTAACTTGGCTGCAAGAAAGGCATGAATTAAAGGGAATGAATATTGAATGCATCAAGGATGCAAATGTTATCAGCCTGTTTGACGATACATCAGAAAAAATAAAACACAAACTAAACTAAAAATAAACTTCGGCATGAAGTCCTCACAAGCTCGCCACAAAACTCCTATATATGTCATAGCAAGTACTAAACAAAGAACAGATGGCATCCTCAAATTGGTACAAAGCACGGAGCATAACCCTGAGTTTTAGTTTTGTGGCGCAAATCATGAAGTTACTAACTAGACACATGCTGTGAGTGTCTCGGTTGTGACCCCAAATTGGCTCGATGCA
>NDFZ01002293.1:0-17394 GCA_002192655.3 Mamestra configurata
AAATTGAATCTGTTTTTTTTAGGATTCCACCTAAAGTAGAATGAATAGAAAGATAAATTTGACCCTAAAATTATTTCCACTTTGTTTTATTTTATCGCGTGTTACACGATAAAACCTTAAATTGCAGATAGGTCTAACACTAGGAATGTTTAACTTGTCCAGCTAAAATATCTACTTTAACAAAATTTAATTTTACAGTTGCCATAACGCCTCCAATAAACTACTACCGGGCTAACTTCAAACTCGACCTGCCAGAGATCGTCGAGCACAAAGAAAACGTGCCCATGTTGGTGGCTCATGCTGCCAACGACTTCTACCTCAGCCATGGCATACTAGATACCTTGAAGAAAGAATATACCACCATAGAGACAAGTATTATCGAGAACTGCAGTCATTTCCTGCTACAAGAAGCACCCGATAAAGTTAACAAAGTTATTCGAGATTTTCTGTCGAAGAATAATATTTGAATGTCGAATTTATTTTAGTTTTTTTTTAATTTTGTCACTTAAAATCTTTTAGATCATTGTTTTACAGAGGCTAAGGCTGAATACACACTTGGCTGACGTAATGCGTCTTGAACTCGTGATGCCATCAGTGCATCTGACACAGTGCTATCATTGGTGCTACCCAATAAAAACTTTTTCAACACATTTACTCAAAAAATGCATTTACGAAACCTGTGTAAGTACATTGTTCGGAAGTTAATAATTACGCATCATACAATGAAACGTGCGGTAAAATAGTTACTCTCATCTAAGTACCTATTTTACCGCACTCCTAGTTATATAGCGCCGTGCGTATCCTTTACGGTTCTAATTATTTCCAAAAAAAAATAATTAAACAAGTAGTTTCACATTACTAGAATAAATAAGCTGAATGCTCGAACCTCCTTGGAAGCGCTTTTTCTGAAAACGTTTGTCTCACTATTTAATACTAAAGAGAAAATGAGACGAAAGATGTGGTTTTGATTTTCACCACGCGCACGTGGCGCCATTAGCAATTTCGCGCTATTTTCTTAAGGAACGACTGGACTGTCCGACTGATATCTAAAAACAAAAAGTTTATTTCATTACCTACTGTACTGTTTTCTCGCAAATGTGTTGAAAATCGTTGTATAAACACGCGCGGAAATTGGTTTTAACAAACTCGTGACTATGGTAACATTCGCCTACTCGTTTGTAAAAACCAACTTACCGCTTTAGTAATGATATTAGAGCGAGCGGTAAGTCGCTGGATTTGCAAATAGTTATTTATGAAAATAACTATTTGTAAATTGATGATCAATTCACGGAATTGCACGGATTCGTTTGACTGACCAATCCTGCGACCGACACAACACGTCAACCACGCCAGCCCAGCCGACAAGTTTTGTGAGTCGCAGATTTAGGTACTGTTATTAAAATTTGATATCTGCTTGTGTGTTCGTATTATAAAATATATTCGAGTTAAAATGTGTGCCTTCGTAGTCACTGTTTTAATATTGTAATGCGATTGTAACTTTGTGTACCTACTACTATATTGTACTCCCGATAAGTTTGATTAAAATATAAAATACTTGGTTAATATTTTAATAACATTGCTAAGTTGTTTTAATTACCTTTCAATTACAAATGAACTCTAGTCTACCTGGTGAATAGATGGATCGATTGAACTTTGATCGCATAATTATTATAAATCATGTGGTAAGTACATGATTTATAATAATTGCAAACGCATATGCGTTAAGTACCTACCTACTTAACACATATGCAAGTAAGTAATAACAGGTAGGTTCCTACCTACCTATTATTTTGTGCATCATAGCTTTACTGGGGTTAACCCAATCGTCNATGTACTTACCCGCATATGCGTTAAGTACCTACCTACTTAACACATATGCAAGTAAGTAAATCTGTTCGTCCGGCAGGACTCCAAAAACGGTTAATCATACATAATCCATATATATACTCTTCACTCGTGACTTACTTTATGATGACATGCATTCTCTTCATATCAAATTCGACACACGTGTGGTTAACGATGAAGCTCACATAAATTTAATGTAAGGAAGTATGTACCTTTATGTTCCAAGAAGTGTTTCAAGATTGATTCTAAAAGAAACCCAAGCTTAGCTTGTTTGCAACCTGATGATGTGGGTTTGTATATATTTGCCCCTGAATAGTGTTCCGGACTTGCTTAAAATAGTATTTACGTTGTCAGTACACGTAGTATTGACACTGCAGCACACAAGCAGCAATATCGTACCAATACCAATCGTAATAATTCCAATACTGCTACGCAATTCGAACAACTGCGTAGCAGTATCGGAAACACTGCACACAGTCAGCAGTACGGCGAAGCAGCAACGTAGGCCCTATATAGCAGAACGTAGGCCTTGCAAAGCAGCAGCGCACAACTTGCGTAGCAGCAGCGTAGCACTTTGTAGCAGTGGCGTAGCACTGCGTAGCAGCAGTCTACGCCGAAAGAAGGAAAAAGGCCCTACGTCTTTCGTAGCATAATGTAGACCCTGCGTAGAAAGGGGTAGCAGCAGCAAAGATCCTTAGCAGCAATACCGTAGAGCTTGCGTAGCAGCAGCGTAGGTATTGTGTTCAGTGTCGAAATTGTGTACCTACCTACTAATAGCAAAGTTATAGCTACGGGCATGAATATCATTGATGCAAACCAGAGACAAGACAAAATAACTGTGGATGTACTGTACACATACTCGTATGTTACACACGGACTGTCTTGCTAGACCAAGACTAAAAATTGGGCCAAGTGCGTGTCGAGCCACTCGCAGTGTAGGGTTCCGTAGAGTTACTCGTCCCGTAGGTAAGCCATGACAAAAATAAATAGAAAATTTTACTATGACATTACAATGTTAAAAATACACTTAGTTTTAAGTCATTTTCTATAGGGTTACTTCGAAATTTTTACCTTATCAGTTACATTTTATAAGTTGATCGGCTATAACTCGTTAAGTTGTAAAGCCTTCTGAGCTGTGATAGTTTTTCTTTAAATTCGTTGTATATGCTACGAGGCACCATGTTTTTTTCACGTCTCCAAAAACAACCGTTTAGCTGTAGCGGGGGGCAGAGCAGGGGGACACTTGACTCTAGCAAAAATTAGCAGTTTAAGCTTAATATTTCTCAAACGGACCCTTAGATGAAAAAATGGGTTTCGCACACCCTCAATGTTTTAAACGACCCATCCAACGATACGTGTAGGGGCGTGACCTTAGTGGTAACTGGTGGAATTCGTTACGCTGCTAAGTTAAACACTCAAATAACTTTTAAAAGTTTATTTCTGAGAGTTAAATAACGCTACGAATTGGGCTAAGTAAACGCTAAAATGAAGTAAAATGAATGCACCCGGTTGCTGTCCGTAATGCACTAAACTCGTGGCGCATTTAGTGCGACCGCGTTGTATCGCTAGCTCAGCAAACGTGGTCGATTGCAATTATTCAATGCAATTATTGCATCGAACAATACGATAAAAAAACTACGCCACTTTACGTGTACCAGGGTACACTAAAAAGGTTTTTTTCAAGATTTTATTTCACCACTTTGTTGGCGTGATTAATATGTACTTATACCCGTACCAAATTCCAATTAAACTGTGGATAGAAAGGGTGACATGGCGAAACTGTAAGAGTTACTTGTTGAATACGGAACCCTAAAAACAACTTTTTACAATAAAAGACTTGTCGAAAGCCAAAAAAACAATAGAATAGTATTCTATTCTATTGTTTTTTTGGCTTAGACTTTTGAAATTTAAGTTAGTTTGCATTTTTTAGTGTTTCGTCTTGGACGCTGTTTTTGTAAAATGGTTATTTGCATATATTCTCACATTTAGTTAATCTGTTTAGAAGACCACCTATTTTTGATGTGAAATATCTATAGCTGCGGGCAAATCCGATTGTTGGCGCGGCGACGCATGCCGTGGCGATGCGTCGCTACGTTATACGATGCCCTTCTTCCCCACTGCTCAACTGCATATAGTTGAGAGTGGGTAATACCAACGACCCAACTGGTAGGTAATTGCCCAACTATGAATAGTCGAGTAGTGGGTAATACCCGCTGATCAACCAAAACTGCACAACCGTGTATTTATAGTCTAAATATACTTCACCCACTAGGTACTAAGAAATCGTAAAATTTAAAAAAAAAACTATTTCTTCTTTCTTCTTAAGATAAGTGATAACGAACTTAGAAAAAAACTTTAATTACCTACCGTTAATATACGTCACCTACTACTGTGAAATTTTAAAGTAAAAACAAATTTAATTTCTTCTCTTCTTTTTTGAATTTGTTATCGTAATTTTTCGAGAGCGTGCCTAATTGAGATTTCTGATTTGTTAGTTGCATTTTTATGTAAATAATTAAATCCTCATTATGTGTAATATACTTCTTTCTTCTCCTGTTAGCTGTTTTATCTACAGCAAGCACGTCAATGTCAGCTAGTATTTTTAATAATCTTAACAATCTCTTGGTGTTTTTGTTTATAGATTTGTTAATTTTTGAATGGTTGGCCTTCAAAAATAAACAAATCTAGCTGTAGATAAAACAGCGAGCATATTGTTGGTTGTTTTTTGCACTCCTAACATGCTGATTATTTTTATAAAGTCCTTTTTCTTTAAAATGTTGTCCACATACGTCATAAAGGGCTGCATTGCAAGTTTCGTATTTTTATATTCGCATTTAATGTAAATAGACTAATACTATATAGACTTGGTATTATAAATGGCCAGTGCCTCAAGAGCAGTTGTGTAGTAGGTTATATGATTGTTCGATTTTATAATAGGATGACCTTCTGATCAACTAAGTTCAGCAAAAAATAGTTGAGCTATAGGTAGAGCATAAAATGTTCGGAAAAAAAAAACTATGTCCTACTGCTCAAATAGTTGACCAATCATATTGAGCAGTGGGGAAGAAGCAATACGATGGTGTATTTATAATATACAGTCTATCTGTATTTTTTTCCTTATACCATATTTAGTTCCTGTCGTAATCTGTTTCTTTTATGTATGTTACTTGTACAAAATAATGTCCATATTCCACATCTGCCAGGCGTCCCGTGACGGCTCACAAGTTTTTTTATATTTAAAAAAAACACGGGTCGCTTATTCATAGCGACTATATTTTTAAAGCAGGGCAGCAAATCGCAGTTGAATCGAGGTTAACCCCGACAAGAGTCAGGCGGTTCTGTTTACGAAACCGCGGCACAAACCCCCTCCCCCTCGTCCGATCACCATGTATGGCAAGCCGATCCCCTGGGAGAAGCAAGCCAAATACCTGGGGGTCATCCTGGACAGCCACCTCACCTTTGCTGAGCACATAAGGCAGGTCCGTTCTCGCGCCGCCTTCGCTCAGGGAAGGCTTCATTATATCACGACCGCCCGTAGCAAATTGTCACTCAAGTGCAAATTGCGACTCTTCACCGCGGTCATCCGTCCCATCATGACGTACGCTTGCGCCGTCTTTGCACACGCAAAGCCACGTCATCTCCACAGGATGCAGACGCTCCAAAACCGTTTCCTGCGCAAAATCACGGGTGCCCCCTTCTACGTCCGAAATGAGACTCTACATGTAGATCTCAAATTGCCCACCATACAGCAGTTCATGAAACGCATAGCCAAACGTTTCTTCGACACTGCTGTAAATCACCGTAACCCCCTTATCGCATCGGCCGCCCGATACGAACCCTCCCGCATCTCCAAGGTACGCCGACCGAGGCATACCCTCGTCACGCCCGACGACTCTACCACTCTCCTCCAAGAGAGTCGCAAAGAGACCAGCACTCTTCGCAAACCACGACCGCCGTCCTTCCGCCCTCGCCGCCGAGGCCCGCCGCGACGTCCCCGTCAAAATCCGCCCCGACCCTTGCTCGAGCCAGCCCGCGCCGCTGAGCCTGTAGTCTTAAATTCGCCCTTTAATAATAATTCCAGTTCGATCCAGCCCGTCCCTAGCTGTCCTCTCCCCAGCGACGCCCTAAGCCGAGGCCCGTACCCCACAGGGGGTGCCCTTAGCGTGTAGTCGCTTAGTTTGTAAGTTTTTTATAAGCCCTGGCTGGAGGCTTTAATATTATGTTAAGGTCACCACAGGCAAGCCCGATTAAGCAGTCGATAACCTATTAGGCAGAATTGCGAGACGCCACTCACAAAAAAAAAACTCCGTAGAAGAACGGACAAGAAACTCCATTGAAGCGAGGTGGCGCTGCTGATGCATGCTGTTTCATAGTAGGCAGTACGGGTTGTTTTTTTTAAGAGTTGTTAACACATTTCCGCAAAATATACTTGAGAGATCGTAATATTCTCTAACTTTCATTATAAATCCCATAAAGAGTTTTATTGGTTTTGCTGCAAGGTAGAAAATATTTTTAGGCTTAGCAACACTGAACCTTCTTCGATTCTCTGTGATCAAGGTCATGTCACAACACAGTCATCCGAATTTGTGAATTGTTGTGAATATTTTCTGTCTCTTTTCTGTAACACAAAAACGCGGTAAAACAACCTCTAACACATAGTGCTGTCTTCTTCTCTCTTGTATCTTTCTATTTGGAAAGTTAATACTTCGCTTCAAATGAAATGAAAGCTAATGGCTGCTGTACTCTAATCACGAAACAGCTGATATGCGTCTTTTAGTTTTCCTTAAAAATTGGTGTTTTGTTTAAATTCATCGTTTGAAATTGCTTAGATGCAACGTTATTCGTGTGACAACTGTGTGTGGATATCAGGGTTGGTGCAGTTCTGTTTTAAAATCGATTTTAGAAGTGTTCTGTTGTGAGTTTTCTACAAGGCTGGCTTTTTCAGATGTCACTGACCATACAGCAAATAATTTTGGATGCTAAGCAACTTGCGGGACGTCTCAAAGAGCGCGAGACTGAAGCTGATGCTTTGCTGACCGAAACTCAGACCGCTTACCGACAAATATATACAATGAAACAGGTAGGTTGTTGCAATGTGATACGAGTACATAACTGTGACGCTCACTCTTGTCGAGTCTTGTCTATTGTCTGAATGCCGAATTCATTAGGCCAAGATCCTACTAGGAATTTCTAGCAGACTAAATAAACCACGATTCTAGTGCGATCTATGCGTATTATTAGATATAGTTCCCTGACCTTGTAGTTTGTTTCTCTCATGTTGTGTAAACAGTTGGCTTTCACATAATCTTATTAGCCAGCCTCATGCCTTACTAAACACTAATTTAATACAATTAAAGTGCTATTTTTAAAAACAGAATGTTGTTTCTATTTCATTAATGTAAAAGTAAATGGTCAATGGACAACCAATTTTACATAAGTAGTTCAAGTTTTTTTTTCTAATAATCATTCAATGATAATATAAACAAACAAATTTACATCAACTTTAATGTTTATTTTCTCATGTTGATCATCAAATATAAAAAAAACACCCAAAAAAATCCTGCACAAATAGCTGTTGAAGTGAAAGGAATCCATGGTACTGCTATATAAAAGATGAGCTGGCAACTTGTCAGCTTAAAATGGTATGCATAGTTTCTGTTTTATTAACTTACAAATGACTGGCATGCTACTACATAGAACTCGGTCATAGTAATTGCTAACACCATTAGGATATCATTAAAGTAACTTCATTATAATGATGTGTTTGTTTCCTTCATATCCTAGGCATGGAAGTGAACATAACTTAAAAAATATGTTTATTTTAATATGACCTCCTTTTACATTCATACATACACAAAGTTGAAATGCACACATTTTTACTAATGGGGGCAGGCAGAAACTACAGAATGCTACTTTTTACAATCCTTAATACTCTTCTTCTGATAAAAATGCTACATCTAACTTAGGTTTGAACTGATATTTTTAGCTTACAGAACATAGCACATTACAGCTACTATCCAGCTATATTCTTATGACACTCCATGGTAGGGTAAAATTACTCTATAATAGCAGAAAACAAATAAGGAAGGAAAAATCTATATTTTCATTCTATTATTAGGTACTATTTCAATAAATTAAGGCATTAAGCGGCATTACAAAAGGTTTACTTAATTCATCAATTTCTCAACCAAAGTATCCTTCATTCTCAAGAAGATATTATGGTCACTCAGAACAGATATAATTCAAAAGCAACAAGTTTCATGATACTTTTCTCTAACAGATTGAACCAATTATTTTTTATTAATGGTAAATAGTTCAATCTTCTTATATATAAAATTTTCATGTCACAATGTTGGTTACCATACTCCTCCGAAACGGCTTGACCAATTTTTATGAAT
Organism: Mamestra configurata; assembly: GCA_002192655.3. NCBI lineage: Eukaryota > Metazoa > Arthropoda > Insecta > Lepidoptera > Noctuidae > Mamestra > Mamestra configurata. Next base: position 8,244 of record NDFZ01002293.1, read on the forward strand.
TTTTTTATGCTTAGTCGGTAGGTCTGAGAATCGGCTACTATCTATTTTTCATACCCCTAAGTGATAAGGGTTGTCCACCCCTAACATTTATTTTTTATTTTTTGGACAAATTTTATTTATTTTTATTTTCTTATAATGTGGAATTAAAAAGTATTTTTTAATGCCACATTATAAGAAAATAAAAATAAATAAAATTTGTAATAAAATTAAAATAAAATTTAGGGTTGTATGTATATACAACCCTAAATTTTCACCCATCTATCACCAACCCCTATTTTTTAATATCGATAATTATTTTCTACTCTCGGCGGTCGATAATTGATCATTAACCACTCAATCTTGACAATTTATTGGAAATTTAAATAGAATTGAAAAAATATTTGAGTGTTGGGAAGCCTATTTATTGAGGGAGGCTTTAGGCAATATAACATTACGCTACGGCCAATAGGAGCCGAGCATTCATGAAAAATGTGACGCAGACGAAGTTNAGTTATTCTTGACTATTTATTGGAAATTTAAATAGAATTGAAAAAATATTTGAGTGTTGGGAAGCCTATTTATTGAGGGAGGCTTTAGGCAATAACATTACGCTACGGCCAATAGGAGCCGAGCATTCATGAAAAATGTGACGCAGACGAAGTTGCGTGGGTCAGCTAGTATACTTATAAAAAACTGAACTTTTCTCCTAACTAGTGTAGTAACCTGCTGAAGATAAAAATTCAGTTTTCCAGAATATCTAACTAGTGGGTACACTTTTAGTGATAAGACAGCCCCTGGTTACACACTATTATTATTTGAAGCTCTTACTGTAATTTGTTATTGTGTACAATAAAGAGTATTTCTAATATATTCTTATCAAAGTGTAGTCTGAAATGAATGCTTACAACATATAATTTCAACCATTTTCTCATGATTGTTCAGTTGTAATTTCTAACAAACATAATATTCTAACTGTAGTCATATTACATTTTAGTATAAAGAGGAAGTCGATACTCTAAACGAGGCATCCCGCGAGCGTCCGCGAGGGGCTCTCATCGCCAGTATCGAGCGGGAGTCGCGGCTGATGAGAGACGTACAACGCGAGAACGGAGAGTTGAGAGCGGCTTTGGAGGACCATAGACGAGCACTGGAACTCATCATGTCCAAGTACCGACAGCACACTGAGAAGAGAATATGGGAGTCGAGGATAGACTTCACAAATGCTATCAATGAAAAACAGCAAGAGGTATGCAAAATCTTTCTAAAATTTATTCTCTTTGTCATCATGGTGACAATCTTGGTTGGTATCTTTTCCTGAAAATGGTATGTTACACACTTTCCTTGCCATGCCTGTGCTAAACTACTATACTTTTAACAGCATTGCATTTATATTTATGGTGGTTAAAATAATCAATCGAAATAAAATAATCACCTTTTTTCCATCATCTACCTTCCAAGTTAGTTTAACACATTCAGTGCCACCGGCTCACCCTGTGTGTTCACGTTCATTTCATTCCAGTGCCGGCGACTCGCTTAGCGAGTTCAGTGTGTCTCGGTATCTAATGTTTCCAAAACGTTTCCGTATATTCTGTAGTAAATTACAATTTAGACTTAATATGATGTTATTTAATTATTTAAACATTTACATGGTGGAAAGAAAAAAAATCCTTCTGCAATTCCATGAACTCGCTAGGCGAGTTCAATGCCGCAGATTCTCAACATTTTAACGTTTTCAACACAATAGCTTTAACACTACTTATAATATGAACCTAAACAAGAATTAAAGTATCACAAACATCTAGCTAGATATCAGATAAATTACGGTTTCATTAAAATAAATAGTTCCACGTTGGATTTTTGAGTAAGTTGATGTAGCATTCTCTGTACATTATGGACATAATATTTCTTCTAATATCATGATAGTCATAGTTTTCGATTCCACCCGATTAGTGATTTTTGATATTTTACCTTACTACAGATGCAATTATTTTTAACTTAGTTAAATAGTTTATTCATTACAAACAAACATAGGGGTGGTGCGACGGCATATGGACCAGATGCTGCGGGTGGGAGCCGTGGCACTGAAATTCGCGGCGGAGGACTGATACATCTGTCTTTTTGGGTACCATGACAACGACTGTCATTATGTACATAAAGCAATGACTTGCAAAATGTATTTAACTTATAAACAGGGTGATTTTTTTAAGTGTGCGGGAATGGCCAAATCCGAAACTATGGGGAATATCGAAAAACACTGAAAGGAGTATCATGCCCGATTTTGATGAAAACTAAAACTGCATCCAATGGATTTTTGAAAAATCGGTATTTCTAGCCAGAAATCGAACCGGTTGATTAAAAAAAAAACACCCTGTATTATTGCACCATCCGAAAGTGTCGCTACTAGGGACCAAATTCTGGGAATATAACATATGGCAAAATAAAGGAAAGTGCTAATTATCCTTAGATTCGATTTTTTGCCATGTTTTTAAGTTGAAACACATTGAACAATCGTCAAATACTTTTTACTTACGATACAAACGTTACAAAGTCTGAGGTAGCCACAAAAATAACAAAACATAAATTTTAGTCTTACATAATGTCAGTGAACTCANTCAAATACTTTTTACTTACGATACAAACGTTACAGAGTCTGAGGTAGCCACAAAAATAACAAAACATAAATTTTAGTCTTACATAATGTCAGTGAACTCACCAGGTGAGTTCATTCAATTTATATTGTAGTGACGGCGACACTTGGCGAGTCCAACGTGAAATTTATGCGGCATCAGCGAAGACATCATGAAAATCGTAGTGACGTTGAACGTGTTAATGAACTTTTGTCAATCAATTGCAGTTGATCAGGCAACAAGCAGAGAGGATTAATGAGATGACAAGCATCATGTACAAAGCTGTCACTTTGGATGAAAATGGTGATGCGAGGAAAGAAGAGGAAGTTTACCAAAGGCTCATTACAGAAAATAAGGTGAATATTTTCTTTGCAATGGAACTGATTTTCATACTTCCTGTGAAATTATTCCAATTTTCCTAATAATTATTCGAGCAAGCTTCAGGTAAGTTCTTGTTAATGATTTGGCTGTTAAAAATTCCAGGGTTTGAGAGAGATGCTGGATCTGTCGAGGAGATACGGCTCGGATCGTCCGTGCGTGCCGCTGACGGAGGACAAGGACGTGCAGACGGACGGGCCGCCGCTGACCGGAGCGTGACGGCCCGCGCCCGAGCCCTGCCGCCTGTGAACCGGCGCCGGCAGCCCCGGAGACGCTGCCTCGCCGCGACACACTCATAGGTAGACAACACACCTCCTGTCCGCACATTTGAAACCTTACAGCACGGACTCTTGTACTCGATAGTGTGTACATACTTATTTAAGTAACTACGTAACTCATGTGTCCAAATCCTTCAGTTTAGATGCAGTACCAATGGATATTATGTGTAGAGTTGGCTTTAATATTATACTGTCCAAATGTAAGTTTGCATCTGCCACCTTATGCTGGCAGCATTGCATTCGGATTTAGTGACAATGATCGTCTTTGATGGTATCCTACGTAACTGTCGGGCTTCTCGCCCTTCGATACATGACAGTGATCTTGAAGCGTATTGTATGTTGGTTGGCTAACTGTAATACAGTTGTATATACGACTGTGACGCACTTGCTGTGATAAGACTAGCAGGATATCATACACTTACGACTAGTACTTACCCATCCATGTTATGTGGTGCATCTATGGTTGCAAATGTGATGTTGGATTGAACTATGGTCAGATGTGCGTGCAGGGTTGTAATGATTTGCTAACAACAGTCACCGTTCCAGTATACAACTTGTATTTTATTGTTACTCACAGGTTTTGGATCTTAGGTCTTTTGACATTACGTACCTTTCAGATTCACATTTATTTTAAAAATGTGAGTGTTACAAATTAAATACAGCGAAAAACTACAATGTAGCTACAATGTATTAAACATTTGGTTTCTCCCTTGGTTGTATTTGATGTTAAATATTATAAATAGGAGTATATTTAAATGGCGTTTCCAGTTAGAGCTCATGTTATATCTATATAATGATGAAATGTATCATGTTCACACAAGTCTCTAGTAATAATGCCATTTTGTGAAACTAAATCACTTCAAATGGCAGAAACTGTGATCTTTAGTATTGCGCTGTTAAGTTGTAGATTGTTTCATTCATTGTACCTACTTTACGTCTAACGACTTAACCACTTATTAGAAGTATTGTATTGATGAATAATCCCACATGAATTCATTTCTCTTTGATTCATATAATATTAGGAAATTAATGATTATCTTCTTAATACCTAATAATAAATGCTTGCAACATCATGGGATGTGTGTGGTAGGACTTCTATTCTTTTTGTTACAATTTAAAAAAACCTTAATATACATTTAATTGTAATACTCTATTTGTACCTACCAATATTATTATGTTTTTAATTCTAGTAAATGTACTGTTTAGCATGATATTAGAACTCTCGAATTACATTTAGAATTAAAGAAATTGTATCTTTAATTTGTCATTGCAGTGCTCTTACGACCTAACAAGAAGGATGTACCTAACAAGAACGGTCGTAGTGAGTATTATCATTACCTAATCACATGTTTACTAGTCAATTCATACGAGCAGATCAAGTACTGTATTTACACTGCATAAGATATTATATTTTATTTCAAGTTGTTGAATTGTAGTTAAAATAGAAAAAATAAATTTAACGTGGCATCTGTTATGATTGTTGTGCGTGCAGATTGATTGCAATACTAGACATCAGTGAAGTATTATTTGAATATGCAATATTTTTTCATGTAATTTAGTGGGATCAGCTTTGAATGTTAGCATAATGGTAGTAGAAGTCGTAGACGAGTCTTTGTAGGGAAATTCGTAAATTCTTAATAATGCCAGAGGCAAACGCAAGCAATACACTATGAACTGTTACATGTAAGTAATGTTTGTTGACGCGATTCACTTCATGATCATTATTTTAGTGTACAATAGGTAGCTGTGCTTGTCTTGCATTTCATTGAAAACATGGAATGATATTTACAGAGATAGTACTTTCGATACGATAATTTGAAGCCTGGCAAGGTTCATTTAAGAGATTTAANAGGTAGCTGTGCTTGTCTTGCATTTCATTGAAAACATGGAATGATGTTTACAGAGATAGTACTTTCGATACGATAATTTGAAGCCTGGCAAGGTTCATTTAAGAGATTTAAAATCTTAGTTATTAGAAAAATGTAATTGTTATTAAATAAACCTTTGCCTTAATTTCCCCTTTACCTGGTTGTGTGATTTACTTCGTTAGTAGAACAATTTAACCAATCACCAATGAAATTTAAATGAGAATATTATATTAAGTTCTTATTTTCTTTAAGTAGTAGTTAAGTAACCTTGTTTAGATAAATTTAAGAGTGCTTGTTTGTGTTTGTAACTGTGTTTTATGGTCATGAATGGCTGACACACACACTTGCACAAATAGCAAAATAAATATCTTGTTTTAATTGCTTTCATTTGTCGATTATCAAGTTATCACACTTAAAATAAACAATTATAAACCCTATTAAAATTTACGGTAAAACAATTTTGGAAGGAAATAAGAGATCTTTGTTGGAGAACTATTTTTACAGTTAATTAGATGTTAAATTATATTTTAAGGGTCCTCATAATGTGGCTCCAGAATATAGAAAATATAATAATTCATATAAATATATATAATTGTATGTTTCTTAATGTACACGCTTGTATGAGGTTAAAAGTAAAAACACATGTAGTTGAAAAATAAAAGATTAGAGTAATGTTTCTGCTTAGTTCATATGCATTTATATTATACCTCAATATTGGGAATCCTCCTGAGTATTTTGTTATAACTAGATGGTTTCATTTCGAACCTTTAATGTACTAAAATGTTTAGTTAGACACAATTATTATTATGAAAAATTTTAAGTGATAAATCCAGTCCACTTGAGACTTGTAATTGTTTCATATCTGGTAATGCCGATTAAATTGGCGAAATGTTTTGGAGACATAGATACCTCTATTACAAGCAATGGTAGAGGTCACTAGATTTTTCTGCTGTAGAACAACACTGTAGAGCAAAAATAATTAATGTATGTTTAATTAAAAATGTAATTGATAATTATATGATATAAAATCTAGCTTTTTCTTTTTATTGTATTAGTTTTAATATCCTATCATGTTCCCCTTCCTTTTGTACAGGTTTTGTGGATTCTGAATAAAAGACGAAAATAAAGAACATCAGTTTTATTATCGACAAATAGTTTTTCAATTTCAGTAAACCATGCAATGTCACAAGTAATTTGAGATATATTGACACATCATGATCATGCTATGTTACAATATTGAGAATATTAATGTGTACAAATGTTTAATTTAACAACAGCTAAGTACTACATATTTCAGAATAAGTACTTTTAAATTTTATCAGTTATCTATTACAGCAAAATCCTGACTAAGTTCACTTGAGTCCATTCCTTAAATGATATATAAAAAAGTAGACAAAAATTAAGTCACTGGCACACAAGTAAATAACAATCTAAGACTTCAATAAGTAGGTAATGAATTACATTATGTACAATTTAAACAGGAAGTAATAAATAAAATCCACAATTGTGACAAAGCAGTATATTTGACAATCTTAATGTAACACAACTCTGTGCAAACCCCAGCTATGCAATATGCACCATTCAGATGTAAGTTATGGATCATACCCTCGTCTGGGTGTAGTCTGTAGGGAACTTGAAGGAGTGCTGGCCGATGGCCTGGATGTTTGGCAGCAAACCGGCGTTTGGTATGATGTTCCATGAAAGAGTCAGAGTAACGTTGCTGTGGCCCCTGGAAAAAAAAAAAAACATTGTATTAACAACTACACTTTATGCCCATTGTTATGTATTGATTACAATGGCAACTGAAATTGAGCCATTTTTGGCAATATCAATACAATGCTGATAAGGCCATTAAATGATTGATGCTGCCTGGAATTGCACAATTGAATGCCTGTGTGAGTGCATTTTTACTACAATTTTTTTCCTTGCCTTGCCTTGATTAGAATGCACAATCACCAAGCAAGCAGGACAATGAAATCATTCAATAAACTAATCCATACAACATTCTAATATCCTAATCCAAACTCACATCATTGAATACCAGTTATGAATTATCTATAGTATCAAGAAGCTTGCTTAACCTTTTGAATGCCATTGTCACCTATACATGACAAGCAAGCGCATGCCCTGTATGCCAAACGTCACAAATATGTGACACAAAGTATGGCGAATTTGTGGCTTGATGTCAGGGGCATGCTGATGCATTAATGCTCTGGTATTCGGAAGGTTAAGATTATATAGAGCTTGTACAGCATTGTTGTAACCTTAATATAGCACCAAAAGCAGTATCTAGTTGCTAGTGCATTAAATACAAAAAAAAAAACCACATATTTGATTGATGTACAAACTTAGTTTCAGATGGCTAACACACCATGTACTGAATAAATGGTATAACTTACTTTAAACCATTTCCATCATCCCAGAAATAGTATTTTGTGTTCATGTTCTTGAAGTCCAAGATAGCATTTTCACCTCGAAGGATAATTTTGTCCCACAATACAACCTGATTTAGTTCATTATTGGGTGTGATGTACTCAGCAGTGAGGTACAGGAACAATTGCTTGACGTTCCAGTTGAACAGATGAGAAAGATCCGTCTTGAGATCGAAAGTTAGGAATCCAAGATCATTTCTTTCCCTAGATGCTCCATAATCTGGCACGTTTTTCCTGTAAACATCACTCGGCGATTTAGTACTAACAAATTGAAATACAATCACGAAATATGTTCAAAATACTCACACGACTACTTTTACCGTGTTCATTTGGGCAGCAGTCCTGTAATCCACGGTTAATGTGGACAAAAAACATAAAAAGGTTAGACATGCTAGTACGCTCAGTGTGTATGTAAGTATCGCATTCCCTCTCGTCAACACGGAGTACATTTTAACTTTAGGTTTTTGTCAACTTATAACTTAAAATATATGCAGCGGTGGCATAGAAAACCACTGCGATGGTAAGCGTTTTTGAAATATTATTTGACGTTGCTGACTGATGACAGATTGGACACGTCACAAAACATGTCAGATAAAAGGACTCATTCATTTTCGTTTGGTTATCTGCTAGCAATTTAGTTTTGGTCAAATTTGAAAATAAATATTAGTTTTTATTTAATTTGTGTGATACTTTATTAATATAATCTAAAATCATCATTGTACTAAGCCCATATGCGCAAATCGTGGAAAAATCGCAGGAATCATCACACAATGTTCCCTGTTGGACCTTCCTAAATATGTAAAATATTTTATCTTTTACAATAAAATTTATAGAAATAACCGTTCCTTTGCTTTTTTTTTTAAGTTTCGGCTCAACACGNAATTACATTATGTACAATTTAAACAGGAAGTAATAAATAAAATCCACAATTGTGACAAAGCAGTATATTTGACAATCTTAATGTAACACAACTCTGTGCAAACCCCAGCTATGCAATATGCACCATTCAGATGTAAGTTATGGATCATACCCTCGTCTGGGTGTAGTCTGTAGGGAACTTGAAGGAGTGCTGGCCGATGGCCTGGATGTTTGGCAGCAAACCGGCGTTTGGTATGATGTTCCATGAAAGAGTCAGAGTAACGTTGCTGTGGCCCCTGGAAAATAAAAACATTGTATTAACAACTACACTTTATGCCCATTGTTATGTATTGATTACAATGGCAACTGAAATTGAGCCATTTTTGGCAATATATCAATACAATGCTGATAAGGCCATTAAATGATTGATGCTGCCTGGAATTGCACAATTGAATGCCTGTGTGCGTGCATTTTTACTACAATTTTTTTCCTTGCCTTGCCTTGATTAGAATGCACAATCACCAAGCAAGCAGGACAATGAAATCATTCAATAAACTAATCCAAACAACATTCTAATAACCTAATCCAAACTCACATCATTGAATACCAGTTATGAATTACCTATAGTATCAAGAAGCTTGCTTAACCTTTTGAATGCCATTGTCACGTATACATGACAAGCAAGCGCATGCCCTGTATGCCAAACGTCACAAATATGTGACACAAAGTAT
>NDFZ01002294.1:6973-17395 GCA_002192655.3 Mamestra configurata
AAGAGGGTATGCACGCCGACGCAGCTGCGTCTCAGTTCAGCCTTTGCAATGGATAGATACAAACGTGTTCTTTTGTTGCTTTTATTACGGCACCGTCGAAATAAACGTAGAAACCATAGAAGATTCTGGATATCTCCTTTGATAGCATTAAGAAATAGTGATGGTCAGTTTTGTATGCAGGAATATAGGGAGTTGTTATTAGATGAAAAGCCTTTTTTAAATTTTTTTTAGAATGAGTGTGGCCAGCTTTAATAATTTGGTTTAAACCTTAAAACCACTTATAAAGAAGCAGTATACCAAATTCAGGAACCCTTTAGAACCAATTGAAATGATTGGTATTACATTGAGGTAAGTAATTCAAATATCATAATTGTTACGAGCTTGGGGTTCGTGACAATTAAAAACAGCCGATTAAATAACCAAAATGACACTTTAATTTAAAAACACTAATTACAACTTTAAACTCACTAATTATTATTAAACACAAGTTCACCACTGATCACTTTATTCGCACTTGAAGATCGCTTCCAAAGTATTCGCTTGTATCGCTAATCCAATACTGACTCGGTCGCGGAATACGCGCTCCTTTTATAGGTCAGTTTATTCTAGAAACTTCCATTCGAGTCTGAGGTCCTTTTACAGCCGCACAACTTGTACATTTGCGACACCAGTCCTCGACATCGTCACGACAGTGGACCCAGTAAAACCGTTCTCTTATCTTCAGTAGAGTCCGTTTTACTCCCATATGGCCTCCTGAAGAACCATTATGGTACAGCTGTAGGACATTCGGTACTTTTGCTTTAGGGACAACCATTTGCAAATGACAGCTGTCTCCCCGAGCATTTTCCCATTTACGGCACAGGACTCCATCCTGAATCACTAAGCTGTCCCATTGGGCCCAATAACTTTTTGTGATCGAACTCATCGCTGAGACGTCACTCCACGTGGGCTTAGGAGCACTGGCCTTCATCCACTCCAGAATCGGCTTGATGTCCGAATCTTCCTGCTGTGCACATTGTAGGCTTTCCTTCCACTCGCTGCTGAGGTCTGTCTTGAGCATCCTCACAGGTACGACTTCTTTACCCTCTTGCCTAGTACAATGCTTGCAGTCTTCAGGGCAAGGTCTTCTTGACAATGCGTCGGCGTTGCCATGAGATCTTCCGCTGCGATGTTCAATCACAAAGTCGTATTCCTGCAGTAGTTCAATCCATCTCGCAACTTGTCCTTCTGGATTTTTGAACTGCAATAACCATTTCAGCGCAGCATGGTCAGTACGTAAATGGAATTTCCGTCCCAGCAGATATTTGCTAAAATGCTGCAAAGACTTTACCACAGCAAGCAATTCCCGTCTCGTGACACAATAGTTCCTTTCTGGTTTCGATAATGACTTGCTGAAGTATGCTATCACAACCTCTTGATCGCCATTGCGTTGAGATAACACACCGCCAAGTCCGATATCACTTGCGTCTGTGTCAACTATAAATTCCTTGTTCGTATCAGGATACCCCAAAATAGGTGTTCTGCACAGACGTTCCTTTAGCTCCTGGAATGCGACGTCGCAACTTTCATCCCAGCAGAAATGTCGCTTTTCCTCGGTTAGTTTGTGGAGGGGTTTGGCTATGTCCGCAAAGTTCTTGACGAATCGCCTATAATAGGAGCACAAACCCAAAAATGCTCTGACCTGCGTCTTGTCTTTTGGAATTGGCCAATCCTTGACAGCGGCGATTTTCTCTGGATCTGTGCGGATGCCTTCTTCCGACACTACGTATCCCAAAAAGCTGACTTGACGTTTGAAAAGTGAACACTTCTTTGGACTCAACTTGAGATTTGCACTCTGGATCTTCATGAGCAATATTATTCTGATTACTAAATTCTTGGTAGTTTACAACTTTGTCTCTGCATGATACACATTTTCTTTCGAGGCACTTTACATTGTCCTTATCACAACACAAATTTTTTAGAAGATCGGTGGTAGTATTCTCTTTTATTATGTTATTCCTTTTAAGAGATGTTATTAATAGTTCCATGTTGGCGTGTATTTGACAAAGACATGTGTTGCGGTTTTTTATGTTTGGCTTCAAAATCCAGAATGGTCTCAATTTGGAAAATGTTGTATAGCCGATTGGTGGATGGCCTAATTTTAAATATTTTTGGTGTAAATTTTTTATCGAGTCTGTTCGATATCTCCTTTGCTTTTATCCTTTGGTATTTTCTGAATCTGCCATTCAAATTCTTCAAAGAGGAAGACACATCGGATAAAGAAGGTACAGGGCTACTTGGACATACAGTAGATACAGGGCTACTTGGACATAAAGTAGATACAGGGCTACTTGGACATAAAGTAGATACAGGGCTACATGGACACAAAGTAGATTCAGGGGTTTGAATTCTGCTGACAGCTGCAGTTATTCGCCCAGAAGGCAAATAAGAATGAACGGGACTACTAGTGAATATTTTGTTTTAAGAAAGTAGACAGCGAGAAATGCTTGAATGAGGACTAATGCTGCGAGAACGTTGAAAGTTGGAATTGAAGTTTCCATCATGAAGAGGTCCTGAAGAAGGTCCTGGTTGTGGACTAAGCGAGCGAGAACGATTTAGAATGGAAGGACTTGTGGGAGATGACGCGCCTGTTATATCGTCACCCTGTGTTTCAGGAGGATCATTGGTTTTTTTAGGTGGAACATTTTTGGATTGTAAACTTTCTTCACGTGATAATTTTGTGTTTTTTTTTCTTCTTTCATAAAATGCTTTAAAGTTAGCTCTGTTTATTTTTTGCTTCAATCTTCGGGCACGTGGAGTCATTTCAGCCATCGATAAAATTTTTCCTTCCGCTTTTTTCTTTTAATATCGTTCTCTATCTTTTCTTCTTAGTTCTTCGCCTAGTACTGGATCATCTTTTATTCTTTTTTTTCTTAGTCTTTCAGCTTGTTTTTTTTTTCTAAAGTCTCTTCTCTTGGTTGTTTTTCCTTTCGCCTTCCCATTCTAAAATAAGACAAAATTGAGTAGGTATAGTATAAAGAGTTTAAATACATATTTTGCACAGCTCTAATGCAGGCCCGGTTAACAAACATACAATACAATACATACATACAAACAAACATACATACACACTTATGAAATTTGGCACATTCGTTAAGAAGCCTACATAGACCAACAATATACAAGAATATTAAATTATCATCAATATTACATTCATACGGGACGAATTAATTACTTCCTTTTTAGAAGCCGGTTAAAAAAGTTTTTGTAAAATATGTACTAGGTACCAACTTATAATACTACCCTCCAAAGTTTGTCGGATTAATTTTATTAACCCTTAGAGTAAATACTTTAACAAAGTCACATGAACCAAAAGCCACTTTAGTATTAATGCAATATCGGTGGCAATAAACTTACCACCGAAACCACCGATATTGCACCACCGAAATTTGAAACATGAACAAAAAATTAAATTAAAAAAAAAACTATTTATACTTTCGACACTTAAAATGTATGATTGCTAAGGGTACCTAATAACATATAACATACCCGCCAAACGTAACGTAAAAAAACAACATTCATTCGTACAGTAACCCACCGAGATTGCATAATTTCGTACCTATTCCTTCTTAGATTCAAAAAGTACTTACGTATTGGCGCGAAAACTCAGCAGGATCGGACACGTCACTACTGCGAGAACGCAAGAGCACGACTGGGCCTCCGTGTGCGTAAGGAGATAGTTCGTTAAAATAGACTTGTTATAGATCGATTTTAATAAAACGCACCGATATTGCACTTTTGGCGCGGACGTTCCTTATCACTATGGTCCTGATGTCTGCATGATAACAGAAGTAACGGAAGTATTAAATATGGTTGCTTTATGTATTGACCAACATAATAATGTTTAATTTAAGTACTAAAATTGCCATCGCAACGTATTTAATGAGGTAAATATGCTTAAAAGTCAATCAGGGACATACCACCGTTATTGAAAAACAACATATTTGTTTTTTTTAATTATTTATATTTAAGAGAAATATATTTACACTAGTGCCTTCATATGATCTAGTTTTCTTATTACACGAAAAAATATAAAATGGTCATAGATAAACATTTTACATAGTGATTTCACGCGAAGAAACTCTAAAAACGCTGTCGGTGAAACCACCCTAATGAATTTAGTCAAGAGTAGTGAAATCAATGCAAAAACGAGTTATGTCATAAATGTATAAAATAAGTAAAATAGGAGTTAGTCATTACCTAGCAAGCTTGTCTTTTACGTAGTATTTAATCTTTTAATATGCTTTTTTGAAAAGGGCACGTTTGATGTGGGTTTGAAACTTTCCCTCGCCAAGTTCTGTAACCGACTTTGGCAACTCATAAAAAGCGTACGCGGTTTATGAGGAACGACTTGCTTGTCTTGGCTTGACTTTAAGTCATTCCCGAAACTGAAGAGTTAGAAGGAACCATGCAGAAATTTGATGCGAGATACTCTTTCAGTCAGTCTATGTAAAATTACATAGATAAGAAAATCATCAAAGTTTGTTCATAGTAACGGTAACGGTAAGATTTATGGTAAGCAGATTGTAAAAATATGCATTTTTAGTTTTTTTTGTGTAAGGCTTTCTAAGAAAATGATGGTCAATAGCGATGACTACCGTTGTTGTAGTAAATAAAGAACCAAATTACAGCCAAGCAAGATGCCTATTAAATTGGCTTTTCCACAAATTTCGACTAAATCACAAAAAAATACAAAAGAAGTTGTTAGTGGCAGTAACCACCAAGACTGCAAGAGTTGAATACGAGGTAGACGTCCCTTCGGGTGAGGCGGTCCGTCGAAACGCGACCCTCATGCGAGGGTCCGGACCCCATTCATAATCAACATTCACCCATTCACACATGCAATCATCACATTCAAACCCATTCAGTCATGTTCATACTCCACATCCACACCGCAAACGGATTCACCCATTACGTACGCCTCTTTTTTCGCCCACGTGCATCTTCACCTGGTAGCTCTGCTGCAGAATGCCAAATTTTCCAGCAGTTCTCAAAGCAAAGATACACGTCACATTCAGCAACCTTTTAAACTTCTTCATATACCATTTCACGCCTCGCTTTCGTTCTAACAGATTCATGGAGAGTTTTTGATCTTTGAGATCAACTCCCCCCATGGCTGTGTTGTAATCCCTTACACACACAGGTTTCACAAGCGGTTTTCCGGCCTTAAGGTACAGTTACACATGCTCAAAAATAGCATGCTTATTAGCATGCCTAAAATGAGCATGCTGTTGGAACTCGATACATTTGCTTCTATTAAGCATGCTTATTATAAGCATGCTTTTAAATAAGCTTGCTCAAAGCAAACCATTCAATACACATGCTCGATAGCACGGTCTGGAGATTCACGGATTCGACATTTCTCTATGTAAAAATGGAAAAACAAGTAGCCCTTACAACAGAATTGAATAAAATCATAATGTTAATTGGCATACAATGTGCTCAAAAACTTTTAACAAGAAAGAAAAAGACAAGGAACAGGACTATTTGGGTTCGTGACTGGCTAAGTAGAAGAGCGATGCTTGGAGCAAGTTCTCGATTGCTAGTAGAAATGCGAGAAGAAGATATTAATGGTTACAAGAACCATTTACGCATGTTACCTCACAAGTTCGACGAGTTACTATCTAAAACTGAAAGTGCTATAAAGAAACAAGATACACACATGCAAAATGCTATTCCACCAAAAGTGAAATTGGAAATAACTTTGAGGTATCTAGCAACTGGAGATTCGTTATACACATTAGAAGCACTTCACAGAGTTGCCAGATCTACTATAGCATTATTTCTACCTGAAGTGTGTAATGCAATATACAACGCTCTGAAGGATTATATGCGGGTAAGTATAATAAAATAATCATTATTAGAAAAAATCAAGTATTTATTGTTGAAAATTTAGTATAACATGTCTTAGTTTTCCAACATTTCCCACGCTTTGGTCAACAAATCTTGTTGGTGGACGGTAGAATCTTGTTCCAATGATGCGTCAGGAAGGGTAGTGATAGTATTTGCGTTTTCAGTATATGGAATGTAAGTCATTGTTGTGTGTTTGTTGTAGTAGGTGTGTAAGTCATTGTTAGTGTATTTGTAGTAGGTGTGTAAATCATTGTTTGTGTATTTCAAGTGGGAGGTAATAAAGTTATTGCTTGTATATTTGGGTAGCGGTGTCGACGTCTTGCTGCAGTTAGAATTTTTTGGATCTCATTTTGTACGTCTAATGCCTCGTACAATGGTATGGCTCGCAATTGCGCTGCAACATTTTGAGCAAAATGATGAAATTCATCATACTCATTGTTATTTGCATTAATAAAAATACATTATTTATATTACTGAAATACATTATTTATATTTACATTTGTATTTTTTTTTTGTTTTCGTTTTTTTTCTATATTATTTCTATGTACACATATACATGGCGGCAGTCAGAACTCGGAACCCATCGAACCTTTCCTTATTTGAATTGACATTCAAAAACATAATCTTTTCGACTTTGCTTGTAGTGAGTCTCGTTCGCCTTTCACTTATATTTAGACCCGTTTTAGAAAACATTCGTTCGCATGGAACGGACGTTGTCACGATGTTACACCGGGTTACAATTTTTTTTTTTAAATTAGGATATACGAATTGGTGTTTTCTCCACCATTCCAAAGGGCACGTTAAATTTCCCTTTTGGTCCTTCCTGGGTAGGAGTTCATCTGACAGGTACATATCTACCTCTTTTATGGTTCTTGAAAGAGGTGTCCCCTGAGCAGTGCTCGACGCTACCATTTTGTCGAAGATGTTCCAGGGGTTGAGATCCGGTTCAGCTTCTTCGCCATCGACGACAGTGGAAACGGTAGCTGGAGTGGCATTTTCTTTTTCGGCAATCAGAGCAGCTACTAATCTCCGAACCGTTTCTTTAGTTCTTGTCGCTTCAGATTGGTCCGAAAAACCTTGCATTTTAAAACGAGGGTCCATGAAAGTGGACAATGCGAACGTGCCACTAGTTTCCACGAATCGGAATCGTTCTTCTAAGCCCGATTTCAACAACAGCACTGTATCGTATGCTTCGGGTAACAGATCGGTTTTAAGTAAGAGCTTTTGGCAAGCTTCTTTTAGGCAACGAGTCACAATAATGATCGAACTTCCCGTTATGTACTTTTCCCCGCTCATCGATGCACAAATTTCTTCAAATGGCCGTAGAACATGGCAAAGTTGTTCAAAAAGTTTCCTATCTTCCGGGTTAACTGCTGGTAAACTTCTGTCTGCAAAAGCCAAAGTAGACCGAATGGCATCTTCTAACTCTACAAATCGTTATAGCATATAGTATGTAGAGTTCTAGCGAGTTTCGACCGCTTGGCACAATCGCTTAGGTTCTAGACCTTGTTGTATCTGATATTTTTGTAGTCGTTCGGACGAAACTGTACTTTTTTTTACATGTGCAACTATACGCTTTACTTTGTCAATTTGGGGTTTCGTTAACTGAAGCGCGTGTTCGACTATTAGGTTTAGGCTATGTGCATAGCAACCAAAATGTTTCCATCCCAACAATTCTTTAACGGCCTTTACAATATTAGAAGCATTGTCGGTTATCATAAAGTTTACTTTATGTTTTAAATCATACTTTTCAACTAACGCGCTTATTTCTGCGGCGATGTTCTCTGCTGTGTGGTGGCCTGGAAAATGGCAACATCCTAACAACACCGTTTTTAACTCCAGATCATCTGTTAGATAATTTCCTGTGAGGGCAATATAGCTCTCAGTTTTTAAAGATGTCCACATGTCAGCAGTTAGGCATATACTATGCACCTCCTTGCGTAATTGGCTTGCCAATGCATCATGCAGTTTAACATATGCTTCCTGCATAATAGAGTTGGATAGCGTCTTTCTGGTGGGCAGCTGGTAACCGGGAATCCATCGACAGAATTTTCGGAAGGCTCTTTCTTCAACAATTGAAAACGGATGGAAACTGTCCGTGCAAAGATCAAGCAAATCTAAATTATTTTTTTGTTTTTGGTCGTTGCTTATTTTTTTACTATTTACATATGTATCCATCATTTTTTGCTTCTTACACAAGTTAATAATAGTCCCGTCTGTTGTTTGATTCGTACTATTCGTAGATGTGCTCGGGCCAGGTAAGTGGTAAGACTCAGCCGTAGCCGCAGTGCTATTCTGCTGCCCAGCTTGAGACGCTTGCGTCTGCAATGATAGTGACGCAAAAACAGAGATATGCTTACGTTTTAGGTAGCTTTTTTGATTTGCCGTAGTAGACTTATAAGCTAATTTTTCTTTGCATAAATTACAAACAGCTTTTCCACTTAGAGCGTCCCAGACAGACCGAATATATAGAGTTTACACTGTTTTAAATGTAAATAAATGGGTATTGATTGACTTCGGTGATTTTAAATTGATTTCGGTGCACCTATTTCCACCGAAAACATCGAAATCAATGCCACTGAAATCAAAATAATTGGCAAAATCCTAGATATTTTCAAAAGTAACCCGAATTTTTAATATTAATCTCTTTTACTGAAATCGAATACTTATAAGACATGCTTTCATTGTAATTTAAAAATATTAATTCAAATAGTTGTGGATAAAAAGGGCTTCACCGAAATCAATTTTAAAGGTATACCAAGCCACCGAAAACGATTACGTACCTTAATAAAAGCGCGGCACGAAGAAGCACAGACGTGTTGTCCTTACCACCGATGCGGCGCGACTGACAGTTTGTATTACTCGAACAAATATTCTCGTAGTCACTGGAATACCGTTTATATGAACCGATCAGTGTGCGCCACTGATATCAACTCTAAACGTCGGACGTGAAGAAAACAAGTTGTAACTTGTCTACTAAGTCTTATTATGGCGTAGAAATATTATAAATTGAGTTATTATCTAACTAGTTGTTTATGAACACATGAAAAATAGCGCCATGTATTGGAGAAAAAAAGATAAAAATTATTTTCCGCCGCAATACGGGGCCGGACGCGGCACCGAGGTCAATATTTTGGAGGTTTTTATTTTTTTAAACTAACTTATATTTAATTTACTTAAAAAACAAGACAACAAATCACATTTTCAGGTTCCTCTCGTAATTTTACGAAATATTGTTTGAACGCGTAACATTTCTTTAAAAACTATCATTATCAAAGTTAAACGTTACACAATATCATAAAAAGAACGTAAACTTGTATAAAGGAGACATAAGTACCTAAAAAAGTTGCATCATAGCTTCATACAAACATACCTTCTTTTTTATCTTCATTATTGTGCTAATTGGCAGTTCCGTGGCCATGGAAGCTCGAGCAATACTATGCTCGAATGGATGATAACGCTCCAGATTTTTTTCTTCAAAACAGTTGTTTTGCTTGTTGTAGACTTGTGCTACAACAAGCACCCTGGAAATTTGAACCTAATTATTTTATTCATCCAAACANTTCTTCAAAACAGTTGTTTTGCTTGTTGTAGACTTGTGCTACAACAAGCACCCTGGAAATTTGAACCTAATTATTTTATTCATCCAAACAGGCCAGTGCCCGTATTTGTCCAACCACACATCTTTCAGAGGAACATGTTGAGCTGGACTTTTCTTCTTTTTATCTTGAATGAGACATTCAATGTCACTTTTGCACTTTGTATGGTTAATTGTCTTATATTTGAATAACGTTTCTGCTATGACTATTCTAAATTCAGCTGAGTTAAGAGTTTTACTGGTACTACCCTTTGCAGCATTTATTCTTCGGTATAAAAGCCATGAATTACACAGCCATGTCTAAAAATTATAAAAAATCGTAGATACCAACGTTTAC
Source organism: Mamestra configurata (assembly GCA_002192655.3). NCBI lineage: Eukaryota > Metazoa > Arthropoda > Insecta > Lepidoptera > Noctuidae > Mamestra > Mamestra configurata. Next base: position 16,801 of record NDFZ01002294.1, read on the forward strand.
TATGGAGTTTTATCTTATAGTGGCCCACCCATATGTCGGTTATAGTCTGCTACGACAAAAGGACGTTCAACAGAAATATATTGCTTTTTAAATTTGTTCCACCTTCTCACTTTAGATGTTTGGTGTTTTCCTGCGAAATTGGATGCTAGAGTGACAATTTTGTTATCTCTCCAAGCCACTACAGCCACATCAACGCCATTGCAGTTACCGACCTGTTCTATTGAAGTACCGCGTGGTTCTTTTTAAAAACTCTTTCATCTGCCAATTTCCAATAGGGAATTACGTTTCTTCTCATAGTTCCTAAAGCCAAAATCATCAGTATCAGATCCATGAAAACGTAGTTGATCATCATTTATGTTCAGGCTTTTCGTTTTCCATATGATATTTTTGTCCTAGGCACACGATTAATTGTACTTGGAGCTGCTGTAGAACTAGCACTAGGACAATCGATAGCTGAACTTGGATCCGTTGCAGTACTACTGAACTGAGTATTTATGGATGGAGTTTCTAGGGTGGTAGCAACCTGAAATTCATTTTCCAACTCATGTGGTTCCTCTGGGTCGTCATCAGAACTTTCGTGCTCATTCGGCTGGGA
>NDFZ01002295.1:0-17396 GCA_002192655.3 Mamestra configurata
GAAGACTGAGGAGGACGTAGAAATTCAGAGCCACCTCTGAGTTATGTCAGCTCAAATTTAACTCACTACTACACCAAACAGTACATTCATAGTAATTTTAAAAAGGCATTGATTTTAAGCGGTAGTTGTATTTTGTAGAATTGGTAAGTTCAAAATTACAAAATGCATTTTTTATTTATTTAATATGGGTTTGCTCTTGACTCTAGTCTAGGTCATAGATGACAGAGACAAAGTCGACGATGGAGCGAGCTTACCCAGAAGAAGCCTGTCCACTCTAATTTTGAAGAGATTAGGGTTGTATGCGTTCGGAAACACAGACGCAGGCAGAGAGTTGCAATTAACAAGTTCAGCAGTAAAACCCCCGATAAAAAATTTTAAAAATGAAAGTGAAAGATCGTTTAGTTTAATATAGGTACGATTCTTTAATTTATCAATACATTTTTTTTTTTTTTACTTTTTATGGCGGGGGTTTTTTAATTTTGTATTTAATTTTTATTTCATGCATTTTAAACTTTATTTACCTATAATGTACTAAAAGGTAAATAAAAAATAATTCATTAGGCCCTAGGTACCAGTCATCACTCCACTTTCCTCATCATCTACGGCATTGATCTGACAAATAATATTAGTATATACATACATAACATACTGCTACAAATAATTTTATTTTCATTTCATTAGTTAATATTCCTTTTTTCTTTCAATATAGTGTACATTATTCTACTAGTCAAGCCCTTTCATTTGAAACCCATATTGAGGCAGTTGTGAAAAATATATGTAATTCGCTATTTTGTGGTGGCGGCCATCTTGGATTTGAAATTTGTCATAGTGTATAGTATTATACTAGCCAAGCCCTTTCATTGGATACCCATATTTAAGGAGTTGTGAAAAAATATGTAATCCATCATTTTGTGGCGGCGGCCATCTTTGACCGATTTTAATCAAGCATAGCTAAGAGTACTCCCGACTAATTCACCTTTCAAACGAAAACAAACAAAATCAAAATCGGTTCATCCGTTCGAGAGCTACACAGACTGACACATACACTTATAACACCTCGTCGTTTTTGCGTCGGGGGTTAAAAACAGAGCAGTAAACTAAATAGAAAATATTCATAAAGTTATTTTAACAGCAGCAATTTGACGGAATGGTCCGCTGCGCGGGTCTCAAAGAACTTTAGGAGGAACACGGATGGGTTTTAGTCAGTAAGAGTCTGACACACCCTTCCGTTTAATTCAGAGCGGAAGAAGTCATATTACTGATTTCCCATCTGGTTGGTATGACGGGAGCTCTTTCACTCTAGCTCCCGTTTTCGAACCTAACTTATCCGTATCCAAGTCGGGGTCCCTAAGCTCCATGTGCCCGACTGTCCATTCCATCATTTATGTACCCATTCCATCATTTTATAACTGCCCATTTAATTTTTTTCAACTGATCATAATAACATCCCCAATGTTTATTTAAAATTTATGAAAATTATTACTCTCTTAAAAATTTAACACTTTTCGGTAACAATTTCGCCGTGAAAACTTGGGTGATGGATTGACAGTTCACTTCACTTAAATTGTCACAGTGAGCTGAAGCTTACAGCAGTGTGATTCTGTGAACCTCTCAACGTGTAAGCTTAAGTGAAGTAAACACAAAGTGAGCTGTCAATCCATACAAACAAGATGGAATGACAGTTCACATCATGTTCACTCCACCTAAGTTTACGCGGTGAAATGTTGACAGAATGCTAGTTTAGAACTCTTCTTTTTACAGAGGAACTAGTGAACTCACGATTTTTTTTTCTAACATCAGTATAAGCACCCTTTAATTGATCACGTTCGAGCAATGTCATAATATTATTCATTTGAAGACTGGATAATAGGAGCATTGTCTAGCATTGCATATATATTTTTTTATATTGTGTTGAAAATCCTCATGGATGTTTCCAACCTGGAGCAGACGGAAGGATCTGTCAGCGCAACTTCTGCTGACTGAAACCACCTCAAGTGCCCTGTCTAGTCAAGCTAGGGGAGTGAGGTATTTAACTCCCCCCGCGAAAAATACACGCTACCAGCTAGGGCCCTATATGATGGGGGGCGGCGCGGACATCTCCAAGTCCGCAGTTCCTATATCCATTTAGGGGGGCTGGAAGAGGACTGTTGAAATGTGTGATTGAGTAGGAAAAATGAAAATTCTAGACTGGAGCTGTAAAACACGTATGTATTTCGAAGATCGAAGAAAACACAACAATAATTGTTGTGTAGGTTAAGCTATGATTTCCTTTGGTGAGTAGGTGACACAGTTAAACAAGCGTCTGTCTTTGATGGTGTTTATTGGCAACTAGCTTAAAATTATTAGTACATCATGTTAAAACGGTCGGTGGCTAGCTTCCTACTTGCTTGAATCAACGTGGACTGTATGCACAACTATTTAGGTATTAAAATGCTTCAACATAAACCAAAGGACTACATGAGTCCTTTCAAATGAATCAAATATACGTAATTATATATGCAAATTATCAACACTTAAGGTTGGATTAATTCATCAGCGCCACTATCCACTGGCAGTGGATAGAGCTTAGACACAGTTTTCTTTACAATATCGCTCTTAACACTATAAACTCTTGTGCAGCCATCTAGTTCTGGATGTTTGCTAACTACTCGTCCTAGCAACCATTTGCCTGGTGGAAGTTTCTCCTGCTTGATCAAAACAATGTTACCAACTTCACGTTCTTTACTCACACACACACACACACACACACATTTTAGACGTTGTTGTAGTCTAGACAAATATTCTTGTTGCCATCTAGACCAAAAATCATGCAACAACTTTTGGACGTGTTGCCATCGTGATAACGTAGGTGTGCACTTCCTAATTTTGTAATTTTGGACTAGGTATAACTAGGGGTGCTTCTTCAAGTAAAAAGTGCCCAGGTGTTAATGGCTCAATATTTTCATTATCCAGATCATCTTGGGGGCACAACGGCCTAGAGTTTAAGCAATCCTCTAGCTCACACAACACTGTCGACATCTCCTCGTAAGTTAAATTGCTAGTAAGTATCCGTTTCAAGTGATATTTTGTGGATTTCACTCCTGCTTCCCAGAGACCACCGAAGTTTGGGCTGTAGCCCACGCAGCCTACGCAGGAATGAAATGCCATTGTGTGCCGTCAGATGCAAGCGTGTCTGCGATCGATCCAGAGAATTCCAAACTTGCTTCCTTCCACATGGCTTTTTTTTTTGGATGGGAAACCTTCAAATGACTTCTTCCGTTCTGGGTGGAGCGGAAGGGCGTGTCAGACTCTTACTGACTAAAAACCATCCGTGTTCCTTCTAAAGCCCTTTACGTTCCAGGGCTGCGGTGAATCTTTCTAACAAATTCCGCAACCCTGGCAGGCTCTGGCCCTAGCAGGCCCCGTTTCCTATGCTGACATCTCTTTGAGGCGCGCGTGGAACACAACGCGCCATCGACCCGGGCCTGGTGGTGATCGGACAGCGTGCCACCCAACGCTCGCCATCCGCAGGCTCGCGCTTACGGTGGCCGGGGATTGCCCTGCGACTCCCGACGCGGGAAAAGACCCCTTAAGAACGAAGTTCATTCCATTTCTCAAGGAATAAAAAAGAAATTTGATTGAGTGCACGATGACCAATTGTAAAGCTGAGATTGAGATGAGATTGCTACTTGGATGTGAACGTTTTAAAATTAGTGGAATTGGCCTCCAGATCAATGTTCCCTAACACTCCATACCTTGGGTCTGCCAATTTTAGATCCGCCAAGTGTGGCCATTTGTTTGTTGACCATGTATTTGCAGGTAATTGTACTGTCAAGTGCTTGGACATCACGTAGGCTTGTATAGATGGACTGAAATGCTGAATTCCCATCGTGATGAAACTTCTATATTCACTTCATGCTTGACGGCGACCTTCATGGATTCCATTCCAGTTACTATGCAACTAGTTACCTGCCTTTTGAGTTTTAATTTTTGTGCAAAATGCCAGACAACTAGGAGTTGCCTGACGCTGGCTTATCAAATGCAAAGGCGCGCCTGGTGACGAAGATTGTAATAAAATTGTCATTCTTCAAAATCATTCTTCCACGAAGATTCTTAACACCGCGATTGTAAACATGAGATCTGAAAACTTTTAACATATTAGTTTGGAGTTTTTTTTATTATAATGGTAAATAGGAATAATATTATATTAATTTAACATTATAATTTTATAAGATATTAAACAATCACTTTTTTGAGACATATTAAAAGTTCCACAAAGAACAAAAAAATGTGTTTTGATGTAGATTATTATTTTTCAATAGATAAAACAAACAAACTAACTTCTTAGACTTTCTTAATGTACTATCTTACTACTAACTACATATATAGTATACTAACTTAATCTTATCTGTTTGTTATGGGAGAAAAAGATATCACAGGTACTAAAAAATATATATTAACCAGTGCGTAATAAAACTGTCAAAAATAGCTAGTCAGAAATATCACGATGACTGTTGAAAACATCTGGCAAAGTGCGTGTCCGTTCCGTATACTATGACAAAATAACCAGTAGCTTTTACTACAAGATTACAAAGTTGCAAATGCATTTAGTTTGAAGTTATTTTTATGAAATTATTACGAAACTTATGCTTATCTGTATACATTTTGTTGGTCGACTATTCATCATATCAGCCGAAAGACGACTACTGCTGGGCATAAGCCTCCTTCAAAGGGTGCAGTGTAACTGTTGCAATGCACAGAGAATGCTGCTACTCATTCTCTGGTGAGTCCCTTAGTCGCCTGTTACAACACCCACGGGAAGTGATGGGATGGTGCTATTATTTTATGTCCGACACCATACAGAACTCGATCCCTCGATCGGTCGACTATTATTAATTACTCATTAACTTTGAGAACCTAGTAGGGCTGATAGTTTTCCTTTTAACTTATATTGTACTAGCGACCCGCCCCGGCTTCGCACGGGTGCAATGAATATACTATAAATATACCACGGTTTTGGAACTCTGGTTTAATGTATAGTAACTTGAAACTGTCATATGTCAGTGTTTTCGCGAAATCAATATGAGAATATAACTTGAACGCTATTATAGGGCCCCTGGCCGGTACCGCCGCAACCGCTATGTTCCTGCATTTTAAAACTGTAATATCTTCGAAAATATTCATTTAAATTACATGCTGTAAAGATCTACATAAAATGCACAATGTATTTAAGGTACTTTATTGGATAAGGATTAATGATGTATTGCTTAAAATCGCTTCGTAAATAAGCCATTATTTCTCGTAAAAAGTAAAGGATAAAAAATGGTTACTGTGGGTTATCCCTAAGAGATAGACATATAACAACCAACGCGGACTTTTTCGTAGAACTTTTTAAGGTGTACAATACTGTAGTACATTATTTTGATCTATATCGTAGAGTTCAGCCAGCGTTTGCAATGTAAGCGCAAAAAAATGTGTTTATTTACGACATCACATTAGAAATCTTTAAAATTATCAATGTTTCTCTACTATATTATGCATGTAAATACATATAATCTTCCTCTTGAATCACTCTATCTATTAAAAAAAAAAATGAAAAAAAAATCAAAATCCGTTGCGTACTTTTAAGGATCTAAGCATACATAGGGACAGACAGACAGCGGGAAGTGGCTTTGTTTTATACTATGTAGTGATTACTACCAACACCGTGAATACTTTTCACTTGCCTAGAAAAACGGATTCGTTTTTCAACCGACTTCCAAAAGAAAGAGGTTATCAATTCGACTGTATGTTTTTTGAGGTCACATGTCTCTGATAAGTATTACAACTGTGAAGCCTTGTATATAACTACGGAGCCCTAAGAATTATCTATAATATTTCTTAAGGGGTTTAAAACCCTTTGCGAGCGCTGCGAAAACTAATTGATGAAATATCGAACAAAATTTTAGAGGACCCATCAATATCTACAAAATAAAGGCCGATATACCAAATGTCTAACTAACATATTTGTGTCACTATAACTACTTTTCAACCGACTTCCAAAAGAAGGAGGTTATCAATTCGACTGTATGTTTTTTTTTTTGCATGCTAGTTATGCGATCATTTGGTCAATTATGAATGGATTTTAATGATTCTTTTTTTATTCGAAAGCCTATACTCCAGAGGTAGTCCCATTGTCAGCAAATCAGCATCTGATGATGGGATCCTAGGGAAATCGAGGGCAACCCTCAAATTTTAAAGGCCCATACAATGTTTTTCATTTACTTTCTAACGCAATTCAGATAATTGTGCCTGGTAATCAACATATCATCTTGCTGAGTTGATGATAGAAGGTATAAGTTAGGATCTGATGCTGGGATCCCAGGACATATGTTTGATCAGCGATATTTTCTCCAATTGTCAACCGATTTGGATAATTCTTTTTTTTGTTTGGAAGAGTATTTTTCCAAACTGGCACCATTTCAATTTGGTGAAGATCTGATAAAGGATTTCGGAGGTAGGCTACGGAACTCTTCAATAAATAATAACAATTCCCCCCAGGATTACTGAAATTGCATGTCTGTTCATTGATTACACCAGTTCATAACATAACATCAAGCCGGTACGCTGTGAAGGGGTACGCAGATGCAAACAAGTCAACCTGAATTAACATGTTTTTGGGGTTATCTATCCGGGTGTAACTTTATTGTTCATTAACCGATCTTGATGATTCTTTTTGCATTTGGTTTAGTTATAGCTATATTGCATTTGCACTGTACTGTGAACTTCAAAGATAAACCAGTGACCTCCTCACCTTAAAATCAGTAAAAACTAGTACCAAAGCAAAGAAGATATTTAACTATGAGCTGGTGTGGACCGTTTAGTCCACTCTCGACCCCTCGAGAGCCCCTAAAAAAAAGTTAAGGTACCATAGGTAACCAAATTCGCCGTACTTTTTGTCACATATTAGTGACGTTTGACGTACAGGGCACGCGCTTGCTTGTCATGTATACGTGACACTTGCGTTCAAAAAGTTACTTAATTAGTAAAATTCCTTGATAAAGTTACTGTGTATGTAAGTTCCGGTTACTACGGTGTGCAGGGAAAGGATTTTGTGAATAAAAAAACAGAAATACAAGGCTATACCTATATTTATTGCAGTTATGTAATGAATAATTAATAAAGTAGCTGTCCGTTCTCAAAACTAAGTCACAGGGAAACTCCATGGAAGTTATTTCATATTTAAAATATTTTTTATCATATTTTTTACACTTGCATAAATCACAGTTATCAACTGGTCTATTCTACGATGTCTCACCGTGTAAACTTAGGTGGAGTGAGCGTGAAGTGAGCTGTCATTCCATCTTGTTTGTATGGATTGACAGCTCACTTCATATTCACTTCACCTAATTTTACACGTTAAGATGTTTACAGAATCGCACTCCTGTTACCGTCTTGGAAGTTGTAGAACTTAGTCATTTTGCATCAACAATAATAAAAATGGAAAAAAGCAGGTCATGAATAAGTACCCCCTATAAAAAATTTGGTAATATTAATTTTAATTATCATTGCTAGAGGTACAAAAATATTCAACAAAAATAATAAAGCTTTAAACTAAAACCCATGTTCTATAATGTAATATTTAAGCACTTAAATAAAAAAAAATCATAACTAAATGAAACTTAAAATAAAATCTTATTTATTGATAACAATTGCTCTTTGCACTAATGGGAGGTTATTTCGATGCCTAAGGAAGTGTCTTTATGTGTCTGTTTTTTGTTTTTGTTTTATACTGTCCCACTGTTGGGCAAAACTCTCCCCCAAGTTCTTCTTTTATAAGTTAAGGAAGTTAACAAAAAACAATTATTTTTTGTCTCAAGTCTAGTGTAAAATGTTTAATTGGCAATCCAAATACTTAATATATAAATATTTTTAAGTGTCATACAATATTTGACAGGTTAAATATATTTTGTTGTAACATTATGTATGTCACCAGAAAATTGTAAACAGCGTTAGATTCTAAAATATCGCGTGAAATTGTATTCTCGTTTTTCTAAACAAGATACAGATATAAGTATTGGAACCTAATGAATTTAGATGGGATTCGTTGTAAACAAAACGATTTTTTCACAATATGTCGAGAAATTATAATCTAATAAAGATTTGTTACAATCTTACGGAGTCTGCAATTTTTCAGTGACATATTTATTCGAAATTTACGGTTTTGAGTATATACAAGGAAAAAAAATGTATAGTCTAATTAGACTACACGCTTTTTAACTATATGTATTTCAACTTAATTTTTTTTATAAATAACTTCTAAAACAATTAATTTGATCTAAGATAGTGAAACTGTTCTTTAACTTATGTTTGAAAAGTATACAAAATCAAAAGTCATTTATTCAAATTAGGCTGAGTGCCAGCACTTTTTGAACGTCAAAGTTCTACATAAAGACAGTCCCCCAAAACGCCCGCCCGCGCATCACCACTTCCTAGTGTTTTAGCTGGGAAGAAGAAGTGGCGCAACAAACACCCCAGCAACACGTCTTGTGTTAAAAAGTTTCTCAAATTTTAAAAACTTGAAGTCTGAAAAAATGTTGTCGAAGTATTTTAATGATTCACAAGTACCAGGAGACCAGAAAAATGTCGAAGTATTTCCGGGGCTGGAATTGTGAGCGGTAATGATTCACAAGTAGAGGAGCAGAAACATGTAAAAGTATTTCCAGGTCTGAAATTGTGATCGGTAATGATGATTAACAAGTACCAGGAGACCAGAAACATGTCGAATTATTTCCGGGGCTGGAATTGCTAGAACTAAAGATTCACAAGTACCAGGAGATTCTCAAGTTTAAACTAAGAAGGCTAAATATAACAAAATATCTACGGCGATATCGGTTGCATTTTTTTTGTCGACAAGAGTATTTATGTAACATTTACTAGTAATTTATGAAGAAATTCTCAAATTGATTTACATAACTTCGTATATTAAACAGATTTGAAAGCTCACTAATATCAACCATATCGGTAATATTAGTATTTTCAATGGCAAATTCGATTGTTTTACTAAAGAATAATTCACATTGTTTTAAATTTTCGACCACTGTGATAAGGAATGGGTAACATACAAATTTACGCGATTTGTTTAAATCATAAACAATCTGCGTTTTTGCCCATATCCAAGAGAATATAACATCATGATTGCCTTCCAAAATACTCATCAACGTCCTGTCAAACTTTATTTTGTGATCGAAAATTTTACGTATGTTCATTAAAACACTTGTAGTAAATAGTACGGCTATAAATATGAGACGATAACCATTATTTTCATCTTTCAAACAATCACTAACATATTCAACTGCAAAGTATTCAGTGAATGACATATGTGTAAATATGGGGATTCCGTTTGCCACACTATCGACGAGGCCTGTCTTCTCTATTCCCTTTTCGACGACTTTTATCAGCTCTTTAATTTCTTTCAAATCTTTCTCACTAAACAATAACTGACTATATTCATTAAACATAGCATAGGCACCCAATCTTTTGTGATTGAAAATAGACTCTGAAAGTTCTTTTTCGTAAGCAGTAATAATATCAGAATTATAGATGTTAATTTCGTTTTTCTCTTGGTACCGTCTTTTAATTTTATTTTCCAAAAAACGTCTGTAAACGATAAAAGTGTCAAAATCTACATACCATTTCTTACTGTGTTCTTTTTTTAAATTGTCTGCGACATAAAATGCCGCTAGGTATAGAAATAAAGGATTCGCATCACAAATTTCGTCACGGAGGGACGGAGCGGAATCAGACTTGTAACAAATTGTCTCGTTGCAGTTTTTATCATATTTCCATAACGGAATATGCGTGTTCGTGATTTTGTTACTCAAATAACAAGTTGCGATTTTAATGACATCATATAATGGTTCTGCCACAGGTATTCGTTCATAATTAACTACCGACATGTATTCAAGGAATTCCTTAACATTTTCGAGTTGTGGGCTGTTTAGATCCTTTAATCTCAAATTAAATTCCCAAAATGTATACAAATAATTTTTCATTTCCATTCTTGAGAAGTAATCTATCTCGTAAGATGGCCCAAACTCTTTCTCTAAAATGGTTTTCACTTCGTTATACGATCTGCTTGTAATCCACATTCTATGCTTACGAGGATAATTTCTAACACATTTTATACATTTTATGACCACATCTGTATAATGCGGACAGATTTCATCGAAACCGTCAAACAGAAATATAATTTCTCTTTCACAATAAAAATGTAGAAATAAATTTAACTCAAACTCGATGAGAGGATCTGCTATGCAATGTTTTAGATACACGAAATCATCTTTTTCTTCCAGCGTAATTTCGACATCATTTTTTTTGCCAAGTTTCTCGCGAAGTAAAACTTGGCACATAAACTTTAAAGTCTGTAATAAGTCGATGGCTGTTTTTTCCTCCTTCCACTTACTGAATTCTTCCGAGTATTCCAATAAGTTTATCCTTACGATCCACACTTCTGGTTTTAGCTCTTTTGTCTTAATCGATAAGTGTGTGAGCAGAGTTGACTTGCCCATCCCAGGTTCTGCTGTAACAAGTACAATGTCTTCTGTTATCTCTGATGTAATGTTAAGGCTTTTAACAACTACTCCCGAAAGACTTGAACTTTCTTTGAGTGTTCCATCAAAAACTTCGTTTCTCTGATTTTCATCTAAAGTATTTTCAAAAGTTTTAACAACTGCTGTCGAAAGACTTGAACTTCCTTCAAGTATCTCATCGGAAACTTCGTTTCTGTGCTTTTCATTTAAAGTATTGTCAAGAGTTTTAACAACTGCAGTTGTAAGACTTGACCTTTTTTCAAGTGATTCATTGGAAACTTCGTTTCTGTGCTTTTCATATAAAGTATTGTCAAGAGTTTTAACATCTGTAGTTGTACGACTTGACCCTTTTTCAAGTGATTCATCGGAAAGTTTTTTATTCTGCTTTTGAGCTAAAGTATTTTTAATAGTTTTAACAACTGTAGTTGAAAAACTTGGCTTTTCTTGAAGTGTTCCATCAAAAACTTCGTTTCTTTGTTTTTCATCTAAAGTATTTTCAAAAGTTTTAACAACTGCTGTCGAAAGACTTGATTTTTCTTCAAGTGTCTCATCGGAAACTTCGTTTCTGTGCTTTTCATCTGAAGAATTGTCAAGAATTTTAACAAGTGCTGTCGAAAGACTTGATTTTTCTTCAAGTGTCTCATCGGAAACATTGTTTCTGTGCTTTTCATATAAAGTATTGTCAAGAGTTTTAACAACTGCAGTTGTGAGACTTGACCTTTTTTCAAGTGATTCATCCGAAACTTTTTTATTCTGCTTTTCACGTAAAGTATTTTCAAAAGTTTTAACAACTGCTGTCGAAAGACTTGAACTTCCTTCAAGTGTCTCATCGGAAACTTCGTTTCTGTGCTTTTCATTTAAAGTATTGTCAAGAGTTTTAACAACTGCAGTTGTAAGACTTGACCTTTTTTCAAGTGATTCATTGGAAACTTCGTTTCTGTTCTTTTCATCTAAAGTATTGTCAAGAGTTTTAACATCTGTAGTTGTAAGACTTGACCCTTTTTCAAGTGATTCATCGGAAAGTTTTTTATTCTGCTTTTGAGCTACAGTATTTTTAATAGTTTTAACAACTGTAGTTGAAAAACTTGGCTTTTCTTGAAGTGTTCCATCAAAAACTTCGTTTCTTTGTTTTTCATCTAAAGTATTTTCAAAAGTTTTAACAACTGCTGTCGAAAGACTTGATTTTTCTTCAAGTGTCTCATCGGAAACTTCGTTTCTGTGCTTTTCATCTAAAGTATTGTCAAGAGTTTTAACAACTGCAGTTGTGAGACTTGACCTTTTTTCAAGTGATTCATCCGAAACTTTTTTATTCTGCTTTTCACCTAAAGTATTTTCATGAGTTTTAACAACTGTAGTTGAAAGACTTGAACTTTCTTCAAGTGTTTCATTGGAAACTTCATTTATTTGTTTTTTGTCTAAAGTATTTTCAAGAGTTTTAACAACTGCAATTGAAATACTTGACTTTTCTTGAAGTGTTCCATCAAAAACTTCGTTTCTTTTTTTTTCATCTAAAGTATTTTCAAAAGTTTTAACAACTGCTGTCGAAAGACTTGAATTTTTTTCAAGTTTATCATCGGTAATTTCATTTCTCTGCTTCTCATCTAAAGTACTGTCAAAGTTTTTTACAACTGCAGTTGAAAGATTTGGCTTTTCTTCAAGCGTTTCATCAGAAAATTCCTTTTTCTGCTTTTCATCTAAAATATTGTCAAGAGTTTTAACAACTACAGTTGAAATACTTGACTTCTCTTCAAGTGATTCATCGGAACTATCATCACTCTGGTTTTCGTATGTGGCACTGGTAATAGTACAAGATGTGGGACGGTTATCTTTATTTTTAGACAAATAATACATTATTGGTTTTGGAGGTGGCTTTATTTCCGTTTTTTTAATGCGTCTCTCAACATGATATTGTTTAATTTCATCATAATTCCTTTTGACAGTTAGTTTACCTACTGCAATTGTTTCTTTATTGATAATTTTATGCAGAACATCTCCTTTTACAAATACCTTTGATTTTTCATCGATTATCAAGCCCAATCTTACTTCCGTGCCTTGAAAAATTACTTTGGCGCTCTCCATTATACTTTCCTGTGATTCTTCACTCATGTTATTAAGACTATTATTTTCGTCTTGTATTATATAAGGTTTTGGGAAATATTTCTGAAATATTTCAAGAGATGTATGCTTTGTAACAATAATAGTGTTTTTATTAAGAACCATTTCTGTCATGTTTTCTAAATTTTTTCTTTTGTTTTGTTGTATTTTATCGCATACTAATATAATAACTTTATCTTTGTGTGTATCTCTCAACTCTGTACGTAATACTTTACGGTCTTTTGGTGGTAGGTTTATAACATACTCTAGATCTAACACAGTATGGCTTTTATTTTTCAAATGCTGCATCACTTTAACAACAGTCAGTACGCTGTTCTCTGTGGTAATAATAGTACTCAAGTTCTGATCCTGCAAGTTCAATGTCGTTATCGCGTTTTCAGAAAACGTATAGTGAAAATTGTTTATTTTACTACAATACATTACATTTACTACGCTCAGCAGTTGATCTTTTATAATATTTTTTGACTTTTGGAATAAATCGCTTTTCCGTGTAAGGTACGGCGCTTGTTCTGGTTGCATCCACCATTTCTGTATTTCATCATGAAATTTTGCAAATATCGCGTCAGTTTTAACTTGAAAGTAGTTTGGTTCATTGAGCTGGTTTTCTTCTATTTCTTCCTTCAAATTTTCCTCTACGCCTGACTCATCAGCTTGGTTCGAATAAATTATCAATTTGTTAAAAAAATCTCGTGCCTTTTCTTCGTGTTCACTACATTCCAATAAAAGTTTAGGAAATTTGTTTACTTTGAAACTAAATTTGTATTCGCACAAGTTGAAGATTGTATTATTCGATTTGTTTTTATTTATAAACTCGACTTCTTCATTTAATCTTTCATACAGCTGCTTAGCAAGAGTTCCTAAAGATTCTTTATTATTTGTTATCTTCATCAGCTTGTTGTTATCATCAAGCACGAATATATTTCCGATAGCACCAGCTATACCTCCATTGAGCTGCAGGAATCCATTACCCAAAGATTCGTCTATAGTTATTATTTTACTGGATTTACAATTAACCAATAAATCAATGATTTTTAACACAAGATAATTAATTCTTCTCTTTTTTTTCGTATCACTGCCGCTGAGTGTAATATCTTGATTTCCGAATGCAGACGGGACTCTCAGTTTAAACTTCGGAGATAATAGTATTTCTTTTGAGGCCAGTTCTACTGCTTTATCAAAAGTGGAACGAGAAACGTTTATTGGTTTCATATCTTGCATGAAATCTTTTGTTGATTGTTTATTAAATTCTAACTGACCATTATTGTATATTGTAGCAGTGCCTATCAATTTGCTAAGTTTTAAAGCATTAGTGGGCTCAGTTAAAAATTCAGATAGAAAATATTTCATGTCAACCGGATCGACTTTTCTGTTCTTTAAAATCTCTAAAAGCAGCGTATTTTTTAAAAGAATGAGATATTCTTCCTGCGTGTCAAAAAAATCGTGACGAAAGGATGCCATTCGACAACCTTCAGGTAGAAGTTCGGAAACATTAACTACTTTTTCCGCCAGAATGACGTGATAGCACAGCACTAATTCATCATTCAGCATCATTTTAAAATTGCTGTCATCGTTTATAAACTTTGCCATTCGTTCGGCTAGGGCAATCATTTGCTCTTTCATAGCTATTTTGCATAGAAACTTGACATCCTCGTCTTGCTTATACGGTTGCTTGGCCGTACCGTCTGTGCCAATTAAATCATTCAGAATGAAGCAAAACTTACTTTCTACTTCCGAGTCATTAATAAATTCATCTCTTGCAGTCGTGTATAAAACGAATAAACATTCTACTTCATCATATGTACCCTTAAAGAACAAGTCCTTTTTAATCGGGTCGAAATATTGTCTTATTTTTAAATAACTTGTAAAGTAAGTGTCTAAATCGATTTTAAATGTGTGTTTCTTGTTTTCCTTATGTTTAGCTTGTATGAAGACTGCAACAGGTTTATCGAATCCCTCCACTTCTGCTTTGAAACAAATATCATCGAAAGCCCCTATATTGTCGACATTTGAAGCCAATTTAAAATCTGTAATCCTATCGTCATGAAGCGCTCTAAAGTATAATAAGCTTATAAGTTTTGATTCGTACAACTGTCCGGAAATCCCTGACGTGCCTGCACGTTTACGATACATGGTAGAGCTCCTCGTTAATCCCGGGGTACTTCACTTGGCCACACAGTGTAAAGGTGGCACTCACGACGTACGGAGCGGCGAGTAGTACCAAACTTAGGCAAATACGGCTGGCATCCTGTATGTACCTGCAAACAAAGAGAATAATGTTACGTAATGGGGTATCTCAGAAGCAGTTTTGGCAAAGACAAGACTTCTCAAGTCTTTAATAGTTTATCTTAAAGTCAAAGAGTGCCTTTATATATTATATTGGATACATACTCGATTACTCGAAAGTACGATGGATTTACTGCTAGTCCTTTTCATCACTAGACGAAGTAGCGTGGACATTTTGAAGTGCGTGCGCCAGAGGCTGAAGTATGCGCCGAGAGTGCAGCTGCTGGTGTCGCATCGCAACGTCAACTTTAAGGCGTTTGTAGTGCGCATAACAACATGCTACCTGCATCAAGTGGTCAAAGAAAGCTTTTGGCCACAGGTTGTGGTATTCCGCCGCTTTCGCGGAAAAGTGGAAGTGGACTACCTTTTAAGGTAAAGCTAAAGAAGTTTCTGCTTCAACACCAAAAACAGAATTAGAATACTCAAGACACCTGCTTTTTGATCTCTAGTTGCCACCTCGCTGTTATTAAATGGTTGGTTTGCGAGTCATAGTTGAATTATTATTTACTATTTATTATTTTTTATTTTTCTTTTATTTTTTCTCTATTTTCTAATTACCATCATTTTAATTAAGTGTGAATCGAAATTTATTCTTTTTTTTTAGAACTGACTTTATTTTATGACCAGTGATCGAAATAGGCTGAGTATATTTNTTTATTTTTCTTTTATTTTTTCTCTATTTTCTAATTACCATCATTTTAATTAAGTGTGAATCGAAACTTATTCTTTTTTTTTAGAACTGACTTTATTTTATGACCAGTGATCGAAATAGGCTGAGTATATTTACCTACAGTTTGTAGAACAGAGACAAAAATCGGAGACTTCCTTATAATTAAATATTTTTTACCCAGTAAATTTACCCGAACTTTAATTACGTAAATTTTGACATCTTATTATTAATATTTCAATTATAAATGCTTTTCGTTTTTACACGACTGCTTAAAAAAAGGAGTGCAATATTTTTATGATTAACGTGATCTTTATTTCTTTAATCCACCATAACTTATGATCTACCAAATGGAAGATCAGAAGTACAAAGCACAAAGCAAATTATGGTGATAAATCATTTCGCACACTCCGGCGCCCGGTGCATCTGCTGCGGATAAGGAGAGGAGTTAAATCTCTTCATTCCCTACACTTGTACTGCCCTGACGGCGGCAGAAGGTACAAGTTCTCCCCCTTTGCGCTCTTCTCTCGGTACTCAAGGACTCCAGTCCTTTTGTATTTTGTAGATTTCTAAAACTTACTATTATTATATCCATATAATAATATATAATAATAATTAGTTTTAGAAAACTACGAATTTACTTAACTAACTACTAATCGATCCACTACTCATCAATTTCTTTAAGAATACCATGGGATCCGGGCAAACTACACTTAAACTATAAACACAAAACCACAAACTTAATCATAGATGGAATAGCAATTAAAAAGGGTATACATATTTCAAGGGGTCTTCTATAGTTTTGCCTGACCTTAAATTGTCTCTCGCGCATTAACTGAATCTAGTTTAGGATTTGACATCAAGAACAAAAGATAGCTATTAAATCAAATAACACATTTGATTGATATGGATAATTTAAAATCATCAGAACAAGACATTAGAATGGATTTTAGACTAGACAAATGCCGAAAACTTTATATAGAAAGGGTAAGATTGTGAAAGGAAATTACACAACAGATTTGGGANGATAGCTATTAAATCAAATAACACATTTGATTGATATGGATAATTTAAAATCATCAGAACAAGACATTAGAATGGATTTTAGACTAGAAAAATGCCGAAAACTTTATATAGAAAGGGTAAGATTGTGAAAGGAAATTACACAACAGATTTGGGAGAAATAATAAAAGCAATAATAAATGAAGAACTTAATAAATACTTAGGATACAACCAAGCACGATTGTTAGAACACAAAAATATTAAAGATAAAACTAAAACAAGAATATTATAGAAGAATTTATTCACTATGTAAAGTGTACCTAGCTAGTAAAAATGTATTTAAGTCCTTAAATACTTATGCTATACCTACATATTCTAACTTATTCTTTTGGCGTCATTAAATAATCAAACACTGAATTACAAGCACTCAAAATTGAAACTATAACAATTATTACTCAACATAGATATGTCCACCGCCCCAAATCAGCAATCGAAAGAGTAATAATGTCCAGAAAGAAAGGGGGCAGAGGATGGATTGAAATATCACATTCACACAAAAGACAGATAATAACCCTAAAACAATTTTATTTTAAAAGGAAAAAGAATAGCAGTTAATTACATAAAACAATAGTCGAGATAGATAAAAAAAATATACACCACTGAACCTTAACGAAGATAATATAGAAATAATAGATAAAGCGAGACATAGAAATAAATAAAAAATGGAGACAGAAATACCTACACGGCACGCATCCTAATGATTTATACCAAAACACACA
>NDFZ01002298.1:6843-17415 GCA_002192655.3 Mamestra configurata
AGTATTTTATAGACTCAGTTCAATCGAATGCCGATAATTTGCGAATAATACTCAAACAGACACATCATCAGGATTATATATCTAATCTATCTAAACTAATATTATAAAGAGTAAAGATTAGTTAGTTTGTTTGTTTAGAATTAAGGTTGATAATGTACATGTAAACTACACTTCAAATTACTCAAATCGGACCTTTCGTTTTAAAGTTACGACGGGCATAAAAATGGTCTAAGTAAGAAAAATGTTACGGTTTGAGCGAACTGGGGAGAATCTTAACGCTTAGTCCGATGAAGCTGAAACACGGCATTAATGTTTTGGATAAAAAAAGAAAAATAACAAATATTTGGATTTTTCGATGCTCTAAGTAAGAAAAATGTTGCGGTTTGAGCTAACTGGGGAGAAACTTAATGCACGGCATTAATGTTTTGGATAAAAAATTAAGAATAACAAATATAAGGGGCGAAAAGGGTTGATGAATTTTTCAGGGGAGGACATTATTGCTTACTTCAATTTACGTGGAAATTGGAATGAACAAGCTAAAAGTGGGAAATTTGAAACAGATCTAACAATGTTTACATAGTCAACCTCTGGCGGGGTGAACGGGGTGAACTGGGTGGATAGTAGGCTGATCCTGAGACCGTTGAATGGATATCGTAGTGCTTAATTTTCCAAAACTTACCTTTAAAAAGGGTTTGAGGGGGCGTTGAAGTTTGTGGAGTACCTACTAAATCCGCGCGGACGAAGTCGCGGGCGAAGTGCTAGTTGAAGATAAAACCATAAACCTTTGTATTTAGGCACTTGATAAAAATAAATAAACAAACGATTAAGCGTTTAAAAAAATATAAATGGCTTCCCAGTTAACTATTCCACTCGGATGAAATTGCGGGCAAAAGCTATTGAACTAAAAATGCCACTAACTCATATATAGACTATCACCCTTAAACTTTTGAACGCCATTGTCACGTATACATGACAAGCAAGCGCGTGCCCTGTACGCCAAACGTCAAAAATTTATGACAAAAAGTATGGCGAATATGTGGCTTGGCGTCGGGGGCACGCCGATGCTTTATACTCTGGCGTTCAAATGGTTAAATATTGACCCTGTATAAAGTATCTACCTACCCTTTCCCCAATTATTGGGGTCGACTTCCAGTGTGTCCGGAAGTAGCTGAATACCAGCCGGTTGATTCNATTATTGGGGTCGACTTCCACTGTGTCCGGAAGTAGCTGAATACCAGCCGGTTGATTCTTTAAACATGTCGAAGTGAAGACTTGGGTGAAGTGATCACGAGGTGAGCTGACAGCTCACCTCTTGATCACTTCACCCAAGCCTTCACTTCGACATGTTAGCAGAATCGACCGGCTGTACATAGAGCGACTGCCTATGATAGCCTGTCATAAAAACGAATCCAGTACTTTGGCTAAACTTTGTGCGGTGTGCCCTTGTGGCGCTAAGGAATCAGTCCCCTTCCGCTCAAATATTATTGTATACTTAAGCGTTCATAACAGCCTCAAAATCATCCAACCAAATCGTTCGGATGAATCAAAGGAATAAAGTAAAGTCATTGTAAAAATATACCAGCTTAGGTTAATTACAATGATTAATCGGAGCGATTGAGAAAGCCCCAAAGAAAAAAACATGGTAATGGTAAATAAGCTCTAATTATGAAGGAAAAAATACATTCTCACACACTCCATTTGATAAAACAGATAAGATACAAGAGTTAACACAGTTTTATACTCGTAAGTATTACAACAGTAATTGTTACCTTACAGGTCCATAACTAAAATCCTCGGCGAGTGGTGGGCGAACTTGGACAAGGACGAAAAGGCTTGCTACACAGGTCTTGCTAAGCAGGTGAGATATATTTGATATTGCGACAAACTTCCTGGTTTAATATATTGTAGAAAAATCTTCACCCTTCTACTGGTGTAAGTACTTATTCGTTGCTTTCTTTATCTCCAGTACAAAGACGCCTTCTTCAGCGCTAATCCCGACTTCAAGTGGTACAAGCTGCCCGCGCCACCACTACGCACGCTGTCTTCCCGGCCCCGGGAGACAAGCGACAAGCCGCAAGAGTCCCACAACACCGAACACGACGAACTGGAGAAAACCAACAACAACTCCACCAAAGTGGACTTCAATAAGAAATCTAAAGACGAACCATACGAAGCGGAATCTAAACCACTCTCCATGTTCACCCCCGGCAAGCTCGCCGACGAAGCCCAAATGGGAGGCCTCAGCAGCCTCCTAGCCACTAAGACTGAAACTCAAACCACAAACCCTTACTACTCACCCCCATGCTTTAAGTTCAACGCGATCTCAACACCAAACGAATACAGATCTCATAACTTTATAGAGAGGGCCAAGGCGAAAGGTCCTCAAAACGAAGAGAGCATACGTGAGCTGCAGAATGCACTCACCGAGACCTCCCGCCTGTTCGAGGAAGACTTTGACGAGGACAAGAAGAGGATATACTACGGTGTACCCAACGACCAGTTCACGAACCAAGATGTGATAGACCAAATAGTTGATAAGAGATATTCTGCTAAAGAAGATGAGTACGGTTATCAGAGGAACTATTCCGATGACGAGAAGAACATGAGATCTGGTAGATCGTGCAAGGGGAAGAGGTACCAGGAGTTCATGGCTATTGGGGGGCTCATCGTCAACAAGCGACAGAAGAGGGACTCGGACAAGCCAGACGAGAACTACAGCGCCGCCTGTAGCTGGGACCCTGGCAGTCTGCGGGACGACACTGCGGAAGATGAGCCGCACTACAACAACTCGGCACACGAGAAGCCGGCCGACAGCAACGACAAACTCGACACAACCGACACGCCTGAACCCGACAATAATGGTAACAAAACATTCAAGGCTGCCGACTTCGACTTAGACGCTAAAATAAGAGCTCTACCCTCACTTAGTTTAGAGAAGTTCCAACAAAAGAAACGCGAAAACAAACGCAAGAAGAAAACCGTCAACTTGAAGCCGAAAGCGCTGGAGTCTTCACACATAGTCAATTCAGTTCCTAGGTCCATGTTGGAAGACCGGCGGGAGATGGCGGAGCACTGGCGGGAACACGTGATCGGGAGCCAGAAGCGGAAGCCGCGCAAGATCAGCATCACGCGATTCGAGATCAACAGCATGGTGTCCAGCGTGAACTTGCATACGCACAACATCAGCCCGGAGATAATGATAGCCACGGAGGCGCCGCGCACCGCGGTGCAGAACATGGAGCTCTCCAATCAGTCGCAGCACAGCGTGGACCTCATGGCGCTGGCCACGCTGGCCGAGGTGGCGTCCAACACGTCCAAGCTCGAAGACAGCTCCGTAATACAGACCATGCCCGCCAAAGCAAGCGACTCCCACGCTTCCATGGTATAAGATACCACCACAACTAGCCTTAACAAATATTCCAAATATTATTTACTTTGTAATCAGATAATATTTATATATAGATCTAATTTTACATTGTACGCATAAAAAATAATATTATTGTACACCTTTAACGTAGTTTTTATAACGTAGCGATAGAACTATTTATATTGAAAATAGAAAAAAAAGAACTATAAATATGTATACCTTATTTTAGTTACGTCGTTTAGGCTGCTAAATACTGCTTTGTTAGGACTAGGGAAAGTAAGAGTGATAGATTAATGTCCTCACGAATAACAACAGAGCATAATGAATTTTACTTATAGGAAGAAGAGATACAAATAAATTACAATTATGATATCTTAATGTGTCGCGGGATTCGACGACGCCATTTTCATCACATCATAAAGGTAATAAAACGCCAAACAAATAAGTCATTTTAAGATAATTGTAAACCTCATTATGTGTAAAGCTAGGTTATTTGAATCGCCTTAATAATTTAGAGATTTAAAAAAAACTTAAGACACCATATGCATAGACTGCATTGCATTTTTAAGGTGACTTATTTCTCGTTTATTGCATTCGTGCAATGATTATCATTTATATGATAGTATATTTATATTATACACTCGTGGCGGGAGTCACATGTTTTTGTATAAAGCGAATTTATCACAACTAATATAATGGCAACTGGAGGAAGGAAATATTGTGTTTAAATTTTGAATAAGGCTGGAAATACAAAATATATCAGTAGCTTTAAATTAAATGTATAAATTACACAGTGGTCCGACACTAGTATTATTACTTTGTTGCCGACTGTCAGCAGCATACAATCGAATGTAACTGTGACTCAATAAGTGGCAAATTTTAACACCATATTTGGCTGCATAGCAGTACCTAACGTACTGGCAAATAATCGAATGAATAAACTGCTAGTTGGTCTCGTATACATGAAATAAATGAAAAAAGGTCAGATCTGTTAGCTATACTACGATTCAGACTATTTTGAGACATCAAAATAGCCACAACTTTTGTTGAGTTTTGTGACTGACAGTCCACCTCTTTGGATAATAATATAATGTGTCAGGGCAGCATGACAAAGTTTATGGTAAACTATTTCCAGCCAAGGATTGGGGCCTCTGTTAAAGCTATTGTAGAAAACCTCAAGATAGTGCCCGTGCAATTCCTTGTACATATTTATTACAGAACGTATATTTAGTAAACGGTTTAGCCAATAGCTCAACAGAAGTCCCAACCAAAAAGAAGAAAAAACATTTAAAAAGATATATTTATCTTTTTGGAAGATTTTATACTTGCCTGAAGTTTAATAAAGTAACAACTCTATGGGGTATTGGAAAATCTTTTGTAGCGGTGTAAGGAGACGTGATGTGATTTATTAAGATGATGGAGCAATTGGCGAAAGAGGTGATGATAGTAATTTTTAGAGTTGCCAGATGAGGCCTCAGAATACCGGCCGTATCACGCGAGTCAAACTCGACAAACTTTTCTTTGTGATAAAAATATTTGAATAGGTGTTATTAGTTTTAACTTAAAAATATATCATCATTGTTTCATAATTATTATTTATCGAGCGTCATTGAAAAATGTTTTACTCATCATAAAAATCGAAAAAAAAATATCATTTCGATTAAACGTACACTGATTAGATTAATCTTGTCCCTATTAGGTACCTGAAGTTTATCGAAAAATTCACGAATTTCATGTGAGAAAAAGCAAAAAAAAAACTAAAAATGTATAAGATCATTTTGAAACCATTTTTAAGTTAATAAAATAAATGTCAATATAAATGTAGTAGATTACATGTTTTTAAGAACAGTGTTTCTCAAATTTTTGTTCTTGTTTATTTTTGTAATGGATTTTAAGGGGTTTCTGTGATTTTATTCTATCTCCTATGTTAAGGTTGCCGGCGTGAAGATTTTGTTTGCAGGTCTAGTCTAGATTAGGGTTTATAATGAAAAAAATATGATCAAGTACCTACGAAATTCGAAAAGTGCACTTATATTTTTTAAAGTTACAAACGATGACACAAGCCATAATGTGACATGCTCATCCAAAGACCAAATGTATTTAGAATAGAAAAGCTAGGCTGTAGATATTGTATTGTAATATATAGGTGATATATAACATATTATGTATTATAAATATATAAACAACTCGTCAATATTGTGGCATTCCAAATGTCGAAATTATCATGTTACTCTTAATTATTTCGTTTGTTGCATTTTTTGTTTTTCAAACATTTTTTTTTACTTCCAAATAGATTTTAAACTAAATAATATTGTTGATTTTTATGTAAAGTTTAATTGATTGTTACGTTTTATTTGAAAGTAGAGCTTTTGACGGTTCCTATACGAGATTTTTAATGATGAGCTTTACAGGGCTTTATTATATCGATGAAAATAAATTAATAAATATCTACATAAATTACAGATTACTTATGAAAAATATATATTTTGCCTTGTCAAGATAGAGCCTTATTTTAAATTGAAATAAAAATCTAGTATTAAGGCTAATTGAGAGGGGGCCAGTATCGGAAAAGGAATTTAGTCCTAATCACACAATTTTAAAATTATATACATATATAATTAAACCTTCACAAATATATTTATGGAAATGGTGAGATTAAAATGGAAATCTCCAAAGTAAAACCTGTAGGATCCGATTTAAAATAAATATGGTGCTGGAAGATCTGTATTAAATTATTTTAAGAAACTCAGTCCTGAGCACTCGTTTGGGTCTGCAAGTCAAAGTAGGTATTGTAAACAATTATTATCGTTATTTTTAAGATAATCGCAATCACTTTGTGCTATGTATTTATATAAAATATCCTGAACAAACAGTACATTGTTGTAGCGCAAACTGATTGTTGATGATTTTTGTATCGGTACGGGAAATTGTATGTAGTTTGAGAAACACTGGTCTGTTTTTTAATATAAGTTAGGGCATAATAATGTCGGTACCCAAAGTGTTTACCTGTTCGGTTCCAAAGTATATTGTTGAATGTTTTGTTACAAACCGCGGTTCAATCTATATATCCTTTTATTGTAGTAATAAAGTTTATTCATATTAACAATGCTTTTGTTTTATTATTCTGTTACGGACGAATGGACGGTACATATATGCCTAAGTGCAGGCTAAACGTACCTAACGATTAACTAATTTGTATAAGTAGTTAATTTCAACTTTATTAATCACGCAATGGTAGATATGGATGAAGTCATCAGCATATTTAGGTATTATGGGTAGGTATTCACATTACCAAAAGATGCTGATGATGCTGATGACGAAGTTATAAGACAAAGACGGACAAAAACAATCATGCACATCGACATTGCCCGTTTTTAGGGTTCTGTCAACAAGGAACCGACATATATTATAAAGCTGAAGAGTTTGTTTGTTTGTTTGAATGCTCTAATCTCAGGAACTTCTGGTTGGAATTGAAAAAATAGTGTTGGATAGTCCATTTATCCAGGAAGGTTTTAGGCTATATAACATCACGCTACGACCATTAGGAGCGGAGCATCAATGAAAAATGTTGCAAAAAAAACTGGGAAAATTCATTACTTCAACCACTCTCTTAGGTGACACAGACGAAGTTGCGCGGGTCAGGTAGTACATAATAAGCACGATTATTTTTTTATATGACAGTAATTGTTGGTACCTACATGGCGACTACCTCCAAATATCTCGACGTGACGATTTAGGACACCTTGTTGCTAACATTTTTTTGTTTAAGTACCTACCCTCTACCCATATAGGTACTTACCAGTTTCATCGAGAGCCGCGATATTGAAAGAAAAATGGCGACGAGTACCTACCAGTTACCTACCAGCTCCCATAGAAAAATGTTCGAACCCCTTTCAACTAAGTATTAAGAACTTATTACGGTTCATGAGGTATGTCCGCTGATGGACAGTAGAGGCATCTGAAGCTTAATAAGAGTTGCGTTTTTTACCTTTCGGGTAAAAACAGCGCGATTTTATAAGTAGGTAGGTATACCTAAACATTCATTTAGTTGGCGCCTAGAGTTGATGAAAATGAGCATAAGTCGTTATAAAATGAGACTCGGTAGGTTTCTCGCAAATTCACAATACCTACAATATACTAAACAAACAGTAGGTACGACAACGGTCTTAGGTAATATAGTAAGTATCTAATGACAGGTGATGTTTTAAAGTTCCATATTTCGGATCAGGCCATCTACGTAGATGGCCTGATCCGAAATAAGGAAAAGTGACAAAAAATACTACATTAGTCTCGGGCTCGATTTTAATGAAGACTCATCTCATCGTTGGATTTTTCAAGAATCAATATTCATAATGGATGAATTGAAGACATAATAGGTAGGTAGGTACAGACGCCAGCGCATCAAGTTACAACAATCTGTCATTTTTTTAAATAAATTTTCAACTTTATGTCTCAAACATTCGGTTAAGGGTTGATTGGAAAAAGTTGACAGTTTTCAACAGCTTGATCTGTTGGCGTCTGTACCAACTTGAAAATATGAATCAATTTACTAAACATAAAATCAACATTTTCCTTAACTTTTCCGTAAGTAGGTACTTACCTAAGTATATGTCATTAGGTACTTCCCAGAGTTAGAACCTTATGCAATATCGTATGCTTTTTGGAAAATCCATTTGTAATTTGAAAATAAAAATACCTTTTGGGATTTGGCAATCGAAAAAATCATCTTGTAGTGCGGAAGTATATGGACGGCTACATTATAAAAGATTATCGTATCTAGCGGTCATTGACAACCTCGAATGTAGCTCTAAGGGCGCCCACACAAAACCGCGATGCGATGCGATACGACGCCGCAATCGCAGGAACTTGTACGTGCGAGCTCGCAGATATTCGCGATGCGTTGCGAATTCGCAATTATGTGTGGGAGCCCTAAACCCACAGCCACAAGTGCCTTTCAATGTCATGTGGGGCAAGTTTGCGCACTTAAGGTTTGAAGTGTCATATAATATAAAATGTGAAGTAGAATGAATCAAAACAAGGTTTATTAGTTACAATATTTAATAATCAACAACTTCAACACAAAAAATAATATTATCAATGTCACAAATTCTTTGGAAATCAACAAAATCAAAATAGTCCAAATGCGTACCTACACTTACCCAAGTATAGGGGTAAATGTGCGCAGTAGTGCGGGTAAGTGTACGCAACATATAACATATAAAAATTAGAGCCAGTCTCATACTATAAACTGGTAAATCAACATCCTAAACCTAATAATAAATCAGTGAGATCAATATCTTATGTCATCAGTAAATTATTAAAGTAAGGGAACAAAAATAACTCTTCACATACTCGTAGATTTCATCTACTTGTCCCTTTGAAAATGTGTTGGTATATCTTCCCATACTTGTCGCAGTCGATCAATTCAATCTAACTTGAGTTGCAGCTTTTCGTTTGCTAGCACCCTTTGAAATTAATTGTTTGGCAGCTTCCAGCTGTTCCTCCGTGACAATATTTCTATCACATTTGTTGTGAAATCTCGAGGCATTTTTTATGTATAATTTAATTATACTCTGAAACAACGAATTGCATCATAAATACAAAGCCAAAGCGATGCGTGATAAGGGTGCTCATGCGCACACTTACTTGACATGCACATGCGCACACTTGCCCCAAATCATCAAAACGAGATTCAATATAAACTGAGTAATTTTACGTTATCGTCACCACCAAAACATTAACCATGGCTTATATAAGATATTATGTATTGTTCGATGGTATATAGCATAATTTCAAAACTTGGATATGTTAATAAAGAATGAATCCCTAATTTGAAGCAAAAATCGCAATAATTCAAGCAAAAAACAATACTCACCTGTAAAAACAAAATGGCGTGCCGGCGGACAGTGACATTTGTGCACTAAGTACGGCGTTGCATACGGCACTGAAGAGGGGGGTTTTCAGTTCGTACTGTAGCCACCACTCATCACAGCACGTTTTGACATCACCGTAAAGAAACAAAGAAGCAAACAGTTCTGAAAAGAACTCTTTATCACGTTCCGACTTTCTGTCTAGAAGAAACAGTACAGTTCTCAAAAGAACTCTGTTAGAGAAATAGGACAGGCACTGCTGAAGACACGCCGCTGTCGTATTTTCGGTCTTCGGTCGCCGGCGTCACCACGCACGTGGACAGCAGGAGACAGTTCCACTCGCCGAGGGCCGCGCGATGAAAAAGGGCGCGAAACTGCGCGTCACCTTTATTTATGCTCGCGGCGGGCCGGACTCCCGCGCGCCCCGCGACCCGCGACATAACCGACTCCAGCGACACCGTGCGGATCGTATTGATAACGAAGTGCTGTGATGTGATTGGACAAGACTTTGTGAATAGTTAGTTAGTAATTTTTTATTGGTTAAGCTCATATTTGTAATTATTGTAAATTGTATAAAAGCAGACACATTCNTCTCAAAAGAACTCTGTTAGAGAAATAGGACAGGCACTGCTGAAGACACGCCGCTGTCGTATTTTCGGTCTTCGGTCGCCGGCGTCACCACGCACGTGGACAGCAGGAGACAGTTCCACTCGCCGAGGGCCGCGCGATGAAAAAGGGCGCGAAACTGCGCGTCACCTTTATTTATGCTCGCGGCGGGCCGGACCCCCGCGCGCCCCGCGACCCGCGACATAACCGACTCCAGCGACACCGTGCGGATCGTATTGATAACGAAGTGCTGTTATGTGATTGGACAAGACTTTGTGAATATAACTATTCACAAAGTCTTAGTAGTAGTTAGTAGTTAGTAATTTTTTATTGGTTAAGCTCATATTTGTAATTATTGTAAATTGTATAAAAGCAGACACATTCGGAAAATAAATCATTCCGGTTCGATTCGATCATTCGATTCCATCTTGTACTCTTCAACACTCAGTTGGTTTTATTTCTATCAGTAACCATCGACTACCAAAGTACATATAAACCGTTTTCGAGATACTTCGAGTGCGTACACTTACTCGCTGCGCACACTTGCCCCACGTGACTCTAGGTACCAAGTTATTTTTGAGGGCTGTCATTAGAATTTACTGGTGCAACGCTGCAACGACATGGAAATTTTTCCAACCGAAACAGCCGAGCAGACAGAGCCTCACTCACCTCAAGAAATTACAGAGAACAGCAGCAACATGGTAGCACACTAAAGAATCGATAAAAAAA
>NDFZ01002299.1:0-17420 GCA_002192655.3 Mamestra configurata
ATTTTCGATTGATATTGAATATATCAATATCAACTTCTGATAAAATGGAAAAAGATATGCCTCAACTGAGATTCGAACTCGTGCCTTCTAGCGCTTACTATCCAAACGCAGTTACCATTAGGCTATCTGGTCTATAACTTGCCAAATGAAATTTACCTTCTGTTAGTAAGCGTATGATTCCGTTATTTTTTATGTGGATATTGATGGTGAATTGAAAATAATTTGTTGTTTTGTTAATAAATAAAAAGTTTTTTGTTGTAACTCACGTTTTGCTTCACTGCTTGACTTTCGAGTATTTTTCACAAGCGTAGTTATTACAACTTCAAACGATAATTCACACTCAATCAATTATAAACAGTATACTTTTAAGTTTACAACGTCTGGATTTCGGTCGTTAATAACTTTATTGTTTGTGAATATTATCACTGGATAACAATGTGGTTTGAGTATTGTAGTCAACTTTCACTATTTAACTACTTCACAGCGCTTAACATGTACAGAAACTATTTTTTAATTGTTATTTGATACGGAGCTGTCGTTAACGAAGTGACAGTGGCGCCACCATCCTATCTTCTTGTTAATCTTTTTGTATACTACTAATAATATCCAGTCGGATAGCGACATTTTAATTTAATACGTTTTTTAGTGTGCGTCACGTTACGTCAATAACAAAAAACAACAACGTGCTAAGTTAAAAAAACTTGAAATATTTCAATATTTCATGGCAAAACACAGAAAATATATTTCGTGAGACAAAATATTATCAGCAGTTTAATTTCTAATAAATTCATCTCAGCACTGACTTAAAAATATAGGAAGATTTCAGTGCTATTACACTTCTTACGCTTTATTGCTATGTAGCAACTTGGTTACCGCACCTTTATTTGACTGCACACCTTTTATACTATAGGCTATTTCCTGCAACGTTTTATCTTTTGTTTCCGGTAAATATTTGTACAAAACTAAAATAATAATAAATGAAGTAATACCAAATGTAAAGAAAGCCCAATGCAATCCATAAGTCCTAAATATCAAAGGAGTTAATTTTAAACACAGAGCAGTAACAAGTTTTCCTACTAATGCGACAATACAGACAGACAAATTTCTTGACCTTATCGGAATTAACTCCCCATAAACGGATATGGACATTATCATCGGCCCACAACTTACAGCTATAGAGAAAGCACCAAGTAATGAAACTGAAACATACTTGTTTTCTGTTATTACATTTAGTGTTATCAAATACAAGTATACCGATAAGATAAATAAAAATAAAACACCTATACTAGACGCAGCTAACAACAAAGTTCGTCTTTTCACATATTTAGATATAACGCAACCTCCGTACATACTCAGAACTGTGACGCCATCTAAAACTAACATTGCGACGTAAGCAGTAGACTCACTGTTTGTTATCTTCTTTAAAATATCAATGGCATAAACAGCAAAAACTAATTTCCCACTGAAAACACCTAAACAGCCAGTTGTAATGGATAAAGCGGTTGGTTTATAAAATTCTTTGGCTTTTACAGTTTTGAAGAACTCGGCAACGCGATCTCCTGCAGATAGTGTGGTAGTTCCGCAGCTTGCTATGTATTCTTTTTGAGAGTTAATCAATGCTTGTAATTCTTTTTCTGAATCTTCATCACTGCCCTTCAACGAGCGATGTGATGCTGCACATTCTTCAAACCTTCCTCTGCTTGCCAACCAGTACGGAGACTCGGGCCAGAAAAAAACCGTAACTAAGGTATATAGTGAACATATTATTCCAAATAGAGGAATATTTTTCCAATGAAAGAAGGTGCCTATAGCATTTGAAGCCCAAATGCCCCAGTAGAACGTAGCTGTTTTAACTGTGAGGAATATTCCCCTATATTTTGGTGATGTGTACTCAGTCAAGATCATAATAGTTATTACTATTTGGGAAGCACTAAATAATCCTTGCATTATGTTACTTATTAATATGTGAGTGACGTTTGTACTAAAATATAAAACGGTGAATGCGGCCAATGTATCTATGACTGCAATGATGAAAGGTATCTTCCTGCCGACGCATCTTGTGATGATCGAGAGGATGAGAACGAAGGGAAACCCGCTGAAGCCGTGCACAGAGGCTGAAAAACACGATTTCAATCAGAAATAAGTTGGTAATAAAAAAAGAAAGTTGCAAGGAGGGCCTATGAACATCTCGCCCATTGAACATTCGAGCTTGAAATTGATGAAGTTATAAGAGTAATAGTGTGATCGTAGATTACAATGATGTAGTAAAAGTTTATTGAGATAGAGATTTTCTAGATGATTAAAAATGTTCATACATTTGTAGCCATTACTTATAATACACAAAGACACAATTTTGTGGACGTGGGAGTTTCGAATGATGAACTGATAAAATCAAAGGAATTACAAAAAAAATTGTAGCTGCCAGGCTACCCGTGACGGCGAATGTGAAACATCTAAATTATTTTGTACAAGTAATATGCATAAATAACAGATTACGACAGGAACTAAATATGGCGCAAAGAAAAAAAAGATATATAGACTGTATATATAGATACCATCGTAAAGCGTGGTAACGCGATGCCACGGCATGCGTCGCCACGCCAACAATCGGTTTTATCCGCGGCTATAGCTGTTTCACATCAATAGCTTACTTAGCCAAGAAGCCGTGTCATCTGTGATTATTTCAGTACTGTTCGCTTCCCGCCTGATCTGTGGGATGAACATGGTCGGTGCGCCTACGCAGAGTCCGTACAGGAAGATAGACGTCCATACTCCACTGCAGATCAGCAACTAAAAGTAACATAATATAAAATGTGTGAAAATAGGGAATTATATTTTTTGTCACCAAAGTTTACATTTGTCATCAATTTGTAGATTGGATAAATAAAAAGCGTCGCCAGATATGAATTACCAAATTGATGTCAATATTTATGTAAAATAAGAGATAAAGAAAACAAAGTAATTCATTGCTTGGATAATTCTTTGTTTCCAAAATAATAGGTTTATCTCTTAAATAATAGATTCGTACTCAAAATGGTATCTGTCACCACATAAATCAATTATTATCGTCCCCAGATTGCGACTTGTTTTTATTTGTTATTTTGTCACCAGTACAGTAGTTACAATTTATTTCGCTCAATTATCAAGATAATACTATTCGTTACTATTTCAATAGTTCAGTTTATAAATTTAATTAAACAATGTTAACAAATTGTCGCACGATGAAATTTGAAATAATATTTGCATTAAATATATGCCCCTTAAAAATATGAAGTGTTGGCAATTATCATTTTCATTTTTTAGCAAATATAAATTTGGGAACTTAGGGCACCCCAACCGGATCAGTTAGGTTCCTTTAAACCCTGCAGGCAGAAATAGTCTCCGTCGACTTTCCTTG
Source organism: Mamestra configurata (assembly GCA_002192655.3). Lineage (NCBI taxonomy): Eukaryota > Metazoa > Arthropoda > Insecta > Lepidoptera > Noctuidae > Mamestra > Mamestra configurata. Next base: position 3,398 of record NDFZ01002299.1, read on the forward strand.
GTCACAACCTCAATTTAAATTTAATGTAAATTCGAGTAATTTATTTAGAGTGCATTATTTTTTTTTTTTTTTTAACAATATTTTTTAATGATTGTTTTCACATAATTTGATTGTACAGTTATCAGGACAAACCTATTATAATAAATCCAAACCTATTAATTTGATATTTAAAAATTTACCTGATGATTTTATGTGATTTATTATGGAATTGTTTTTATATCGTTTGGCAACTACATTTTGGGGACAAACCCTATTATTTAAGAAATTCAAAACCAATTAAATTGGTGATAGCTTAAATCATACCAATTTTTATATTGGACTCCCGAAAACTTCATAGTTTATTAATTCTATAATACATTCAAGCCTTACATAAGTGGAAGCACTTTAACAACAAAAAAACATCCTTGCTGCTTCGATATAACAGCGGTTTTAATGTTTAATTGTTATCTGATGCGTAGTTGGCATAACCGGGCCTAAAATCACATAATTCTACGGGAAAAAAAATACTAATGTTTTAAGTATTGGTTCTACGCTATTTCAAAGGAACTGGGCCAGGCCATCAATTAATTTGTTAAATAAATAAAATAATAGCTAAATATTAAAAAAAATATATAATGTATTCCATAAGCCGTTCACAGCTGGTTTTATTGAGTAGATGGCAATAATTAACTATAATTAATTAATTTATATAACCAAAATAATACAGGAACTATAAAAATTATAATAACCATAATTTTATTTAATATGATAATCTTCTACAAATATTATCTTGACAGTCTAAACTAATATTATAAAGAGGAAAGATTTTTTTTTTTTTCTTGGGGTGGTTTGGGATCTACCTCCTAGCGGTCCACCCCGGGCAACGGCACCACAGGCTTGCCTGTGGTACGGCTGAACGATCTCACCTAAGCGGTGGTAGGCTCCGCAAGGAGCCGCCTGGCTCGCGACCACCATCCCACCGGATTCCGGCGCCAAGCAGCTTGCTGTGTTCCGTCGGTGTGTGGGAGTGCCAGTGCCTTTGGGGGGAGAAGGAAGTTGTCAGTTGCGCTGTTCAGAACCGGTCTTGGTCTCTTGGCAACACTTGCCGGGTAACTCATTTTGGAGGGTAGCGGGATCCGAAGCACGGTGCCAGCCGTTGGCCGACCGCAGTCAGTAGGGGGCCCAAGTAGCACGCCAGCCACGTGCCAAAGGCTGCCCCGCCAACTCGCGAAAAATCCCGGTATGCTCCACCGTGCCAGCCGGCGACTGGATGGGAGGACCCGGTGGCCATATCCGGGGGGGTTCGGGCGTCCCCGCAGTCTCCATATGAGTTCCCCATAGGTTGGATTAGCTCTAGTGTTCCACTTGGTTCACTGAGCAGCGCCTCGACAATTCGACTTTTCCCCCCAACTACTCGATAACATGACAAAAGTGAAACAGAAAAAAAAGGGTAAACAACGGCTGCACTTCCTCCCACTTAAAGTGCACCTCACTAATATCAGGGGGTTGCACTCCAATCTCGATCCGGTCCATCATCACCTTGAGGCCGAGAAGCCGCACCTGTTTTTTCTGACGGAGACGAAGATAGCAACCCCGTTGGACGTGGCGTACCTCAACTACCCGGGTTACTCTCTTGAACACAAGTTCAAGAAGCAGGCTGGGGTCTGTGTGTACGTCCGCGATGACATTTGTTGTCGTCGTCTCCGTTGCTTTGAGAAATCGGGTTTTTCTGCCATATGGCTACTTGTGGACACTGGCGTGGAGAAATTTCTCTACATCGGCGTTTACCGATCGCACAGTGGTGACCAGGAGACAACAGCACTGTTCAATTTCCTCGTGGAGTCGACTGACGTAGCCCAACAACGGTACCCAACAGCGAAGCTCATTTTTCTGGGGGACTTCAACGCCCACCACAAAGAGTGGTTGTTCCCGTACCAGAAAACTGACCATGCTGGGTTAGAAGCGCGCAAGTTTGCTTTAACGCTAGATCTAACCCAGCTGGTGAATGTGGCAACACGGGTACCGGATGTTGACGGCCATACACCCAATTGCTTGGACCTTCTGCTGACAACTGATCCGAACAGTCACTCAGTATCGGTCTCAGCCCCGCTGGGAACATCTGACCACTGCCTGGTGAAATCCGTGTCGACCTGCTCTCCTCCAGATGAGAGCCCTAGAGGCACGAGACGAGTATGGCGATACGAGTCAGCAGATTGGGATGAGATGCGGCACTTTTTTGCGTCTTATCCATGGCGGCATGTGTGCTTTTCCTCGGGTGACCCGTCTTGTTGTGCCGACATGATTGTGGACGTGATTCGGCAGGGGATGGAATATTTCATTCCATTCTCCGACATCCCGCTCGGTCACAAAACCCGGCCTTGGTATAATGCAGAGTGCGCCCACGCTGAGGCCCGAAAAGAGTCTGCCTACCAAGCTTGGGTCAAGGCCCGCGACCAAAAAGTTAGAGCACGCAGGGTTCGCGCGAGGAAGAGAGCTTTTAATTCTGCCGCTAAGTTCTGCAAGCAAGTTCTACGTGGGGCACGTTTTGACCATGTTGGACGTATCGGGGCCAAACTAGCATCGCACCCTCCGGGTAGTAAACTGTTCTGGTCCCTTTCGAAAGCGGTTGAAACGAACTTTTGTCGGCCCACTTTACCACCAATGCTGAAACCTGATGGGTCGCTGGCCCACTCTGCAAGTGAGAAAGCAAATTTATTTGCATCTCTCTTTGCTAGCAATTCACGTCTGGACGCTGGCTCCAAGCAACCACTAACTGTACCTCGTTACTGTGACTCTTCGATGTCGGAGATCGCAGTTCACATGAAAGAGGTACGAAGAGTATTGTGCAGTCTAGACGTGAACAAGGCCAGCGGGCCTGACGGCATTTCAGCGAGAGTTTTGAGGCAATGTGCGCCTGAACTGTCTCCTGTGTTGACACGCTTGTTCCGCCTCTCTCTTGAAAAAAGAACGGTGCCAAAATCCTGGAAGCTTGCGAATGTACAACCTGTGCCAAAAAAAGGCGACCGTGCAGACCCTGCTCATTATCGACCGATCGCCATTACCTCCATTCTGTGCAAGGTTATGGAAAGGGTACTGAACAGTAAGTTGCTGACCTACCTTGAAGACAATGATCTCCTCAGTGACCGTCAATATGGCTTTCGCCGGGGACGGTCAACTGGCGATCTTCTTGTGTATGTCACGCACTGCTGGGGCGAAGCCATCGAGAAACACGGCGAAGCACTTGCTGTATCGCTCGATATCTCGAAGGCCTTTGATAGGGTGTGGCACGCAAGTCTACTCAGCAAGCTTCCTGCTTATGGCATCCCAGCTGATTTTTGTAGCTGGATATCAGACTTCCTTAGTGAACGGTCGATCCGAGTAGTCGTTGACGGCTGCTTCTCTGACCTCATGGCTATTAATGCCGGAGTTCCTCAGGGGTCTGTTCTCTCTGCAACTCTTTTCCTGCTGCACATCAATGACCTGCTTCAGCCTGGTATTGTTGGGTATGCAGATGACAGTTCGGTTTCAGAGAGATACTTGTCTAGCGCAAAAACCAGCGGGGAAGAAGTTCGTTCCTTGAGAGAGGCCATGGTAGAGCGGACAAATTTGACCTTAAGTCTTGTCTCCCAGTGGGGTGATGACAATCTGGTCTCTTTTAACGCCACCAAAACACAAGCATGCCTTTTTACCGCGAAAAGGAGTCGTTTCGACCTAACTCCGACTTTTCGGGGTACTTCTGTTCCTGTAACCGATCGGCTCGAGCTCCTAGGCATGGAGTTGACAACCAGTCTCAACTTTGGTGCCACCATTGAGCACAAAGCCCAAACTGCGGCCAAAAAGCTGGGCATCCTAAATAGAGTGAAGCGATACTTCACGCCTGGACAGCTTTTAACCCTCTACAAAGCACAAGTCCGATCCTGCATGGAGTATTGCAGCCACCTTTGGGATGGCTCAGCTAAATACCAACTTGCCGCGCTTGACTCGGTGGAACACAGAGCTAAAAGGCTCATTGGCGACGTAAGGCTGGTGGATGCCAAGCTGCACAGCTTGGCTCATCGCCGCAAGGTTGCCTGCTTGTCGGTCTTCTACAGATTGTACTTCGGGGAGAGTGTCCAGGAACTCCACGATCTCATCCCACCGGCCCCCTTCTACCATCGGACATCTAGACGCACTGCAAGTTACCATCCCTACCTTGTTGCTATTCCACCAATTCGCACTAAACGTTTCCAAACGTCTTTTATAATGCGCACAGCAAAGGAGTGGAACTCTTTGCCTGCGTCTGTGTTTCCGAACGCATACAACCCTAATCTCTTCAAAATTAGAGTGAACAGGCTTCTTCTGGGTAAGCTCGCTCCATCGTCGACTTTGTCTCTGTCATCTATGACCTAGACTAGAGTCAAGAGCTAACCCATATTAAATAAAATAAAAAAAATAAAAAAAATAAAAATTTGTTTGTTTGTTACAATTTGGCTCGAAAGATACATTATTAACTTACAACATAGGTTATATCTTATTTTCGAAAAAAAATTAGAGATCCCTACAAAAATTGCAATAATAAAACCCATAGTAGCAAAATGTTGCCTAACAAATTCATTATTTAGCGTACGCTGAGAAAACTATTGATGATACATAAAAATAATGCACTATGTATATATGATTTAAAGTTCTAATTTTACTCATAAAAAGTCCGCTAAGATATATGTCGCTATTATGGTCACAATGACAGCTTTTTGTTCAAATCATTCAATCAATCAAATGGTTTGATAATTAAGGTTGATTATGCACAAATATAATTACACTTTAAATTATTCAAATCGGACCTTTCGTTTAAAAGTTAAGACGAGTATAAAAATGCTCTAGGTAAGAAAAATGTTGCGGTTTGAGTGAACTGGGGAAAATTTAATGCTTGGTCCGATGAAGTTGAAACACGGCATTAATGATGTCGTTAAAAAAATAAGAATAAAAAATGTTAAGATTTTTTAAAATAATAACCTGAAGGGTCGATGAAGTTTTAAGGGGAATTTACGTGGAAATTGGTATGAATAAACGAAACATGGGATAATTGAACCAGATCGAACAATTTTTGCATAATCAACCCCTGATGGGGTGAACAGTTACGCTGATCCTAAAACCACAGAATCAGCAGCAGTAATGACTGAGTAATTAATGAAAATCGTTGCACTTCATTTTCCAAAACGTACATTTAAAAGGGCTTTGAAGTTTGTGGAGTACTTACTAAATCCGCGCGGACAAAGTCACAGGCGAAGTGCTAGTAAATTATATTGTCAAGAATTCAAATATTATTATAATTTGTGTCAAAGCTAATGATGTTTAGAATTATAAATGAATAGTAGCAACATTATTAAGTATCAGGCAATTCAAGCGATCAGATCCGCTTAACATCCAACACGGGTTCGAAACTGCGGGATCCAAACAAGGAGACTTGTGACAAGGATGGCTTCAACATGGTGGAGAAGAAAAAGAAGAAGAAGAAGCCTACTTGTCGGAACCAGTGCGGTACCGAGCTGCATACTGCTGCGTCCAGCAATACACACCACGAAGGTTGAGGAGATCCTGGAGTACATGAGTGTGAAGACCAACTGTACCATGAGAGTCGAGAGGTTGGAGTCGCGTCACAACACAAACTTCAAGTCGTTTGTGGTCTGTGAGGATCGCCCGGAGGACACGGTGGAGCATACGGTGGCGGTCTGCCCTGCTTGGGCGAAGCACCGCCGTGTCCTCGTCGAGGCGATCGGTGGCGGCGACCTCTCGTGTCCGGTCCTGGTTAAATCCATGGTCCGGAGCGAGGAGGCTTGGGAAGCGGTCACTTCCTTCTGCGAAGCAGTAATGCTAGCGAAGGAGGAGGCGGGCCGCGCGAGAGAAAGGCAAAGCCCCAACCGCCGCTACAGGAGAAGACGCCCTGGCCACCGTAGGCGCGGGCCTGCGGACGCGCGAGCGTTGGCTGGCTCGCTGTCCGATCACCACCAGGCCCGGATCGATGGCGCATTGTGTTTCACGCGCGCCTCAAAGAGATGTCAGCATAGAAGACGGGGCCCGCTAGGGCCAGAGCCCGCCAGGGTTGCGGAATTTGTTCGAAAGAGTCACCGCGGCCCTGAAACGTAAAGGGCTTTGGAAGGAACACGGATTGATTTTAGTCAGTAAGAGTCTGACACGCCCTTCCGCTCCACCCAGAGCGAAAGAAGTCATTTGATGATTTCCCATCCTTAAAAAAAAAAGTCTTTTGTGGTGCGGGTTCCAACTCATCAGCTCGAAATGTTCCTCAAAGTACATATACATATACAGATTATCAAATTGAGCAATATTTTTATAAATGTTATTTCAATATTACGGATGTTATTATGATCAGTTGAAAAAAATAAATGGGCAGTTATAAAATGATGAAATGGGCAGTTCAATGATGAAATGGGCAGTTAAGTAAGTATAGCTTAAGGTAGGGTAGTAGGAGGAGTAGGAGCGTAATGCACTCCAACACGGATTTTAGTTTTTAGTTACTTTAAGCGCTACAGACAGAAATAGACGCCGTCGTCGAGATTACAATGTTGAAAATGATTGTTGTTTGAATTTAGATTTCATACCGGATAATTTCGATTTGTTAACTGACCACTAATAACTGCCCATTCAGTCAAATTTCTGCCTATTTACGAATATTTAAATATTTTTACGAATCATTTCTATTTAGTTTACTGCTCAGTTTTAACTGCTGAACTTGTTAATAAACATGCCTTTTGTAATTTTGAACTTACCAATTCTACAATATACAACTGCCGCTTTAAATCAGTGTGTGAAAATTATTTCGTTACTGGCTGAGTGACTGACAGACAACGCACAGATGAAACTACTGGTCGTACAAAGCTGAAATTTGGCATGTAGTGTCCCTACATTTCGTTGGGGAGCACTAAGAGAGGATTTCCCGAAATTTCAACGGGATATGCGCGTACGAAGCAGGCAGAAGCTAGTAATAAAATAATTTTGTAGGATTTTTAACAGTCATTCTCATTACGAACCTTGCAAAAATGTTTAGCTGCTTGCAGCTAAACATTGACATTAACAGCCTCTATTGGCTCTTCTTGGAGGAGGCACTACCGTGCCCTCAAATTTAAAAATAGCAACAGGGTGTTTTACTAGATAGGAAAATTATGACTGTATTTAGTCCATCCGTTATATTTCCAAAAATATTGAAGACGTATTTTTTTCCATTTCAAATCGAAACAAATTAATAGAGATAAAGCCCATCAAAGTTCAAGAATGGGGCTGTTAATGTCACGTTATAGTAAAAGTGTGCCACCGCGTGACTTCACTCGAGTTTTCAAAGTGCCGTGAAAAAATAAGTGTCCAATATTGTTTGCAAATCTTTCTGACGGACTAATTAGATATTTTCGGTAAACTACCCATTGTGTGGGAAAGAACAGAAAAGACAACAGAATCGTCAGTAATTTTCAGTTGAGAATACATGAACATTCTCATTATTTTGTTACAAAACGTAAACTTTTAATCAAGCCTCAATCGAGCAACACTGGAAGTTTTGACCGCACTCAAAAGCAAACATTCCAGCCTGTTGGATTATGTCTGGGGTCTGATTGTGAAGCTACTTTAAAGTACCTACCCTGTTTAAGCTTTGCAAATAACAGGACGCACAGACAGATGGAATGTTACATGTAACAATTGAATGGGTGAGTAGTAAATAAATCCTTGGAATGCAACGGGCATTTAGAAACACGGGTGGGTTTTACTCAGTAAGAGTCTGCAACTCCCTAGCCCGGGGTTGCGGAATCTGTTCGAAAGAGTCACCGAGACCCTGGAACGCAAAGGGCTTTAGAAGGAAAACGGACGGATTTTAGTCAGTAAGAGTCTGATACGCCTTTCCGCACAACCCAGAGCGGAAGAAGTCATTTGATGATTTCCCATCCAAATAAAAAGTAAATAAGTAAGGATTTGGTTGATTGTCCTTTTTAATGTTGACAAGCATTTTGTATAAATCTATTTGTATTTTTATCAGGGCGTTAACCACTGGATGATAATAATCACTCCAGTGATCATGCAAGTGGTATCTTTTCCGCAAAAAAAAATGCAGTATCTGTAAGAATAACTTCGGTAACGAACACGATGGCTTTGATCTATTTGTTTACTACTAATAACAATGCAAACCACATTCCTATTTATTACTTTGCATACAATTTTATAAATTCAAGATTTTAAAACTAAACAGACAGATGTGTTGCTGGGGAGTTTGTTGCGCCACTTCTTCTTCCCAGCTAAAACACTAGGAAGTGGTGACGGGCGGGCGTTTTGGGGGACTGTCTTTATGTAGAACTTTGACGTTCAAAAAGTGCTGGCACTCAGCCTAATTTGAATAAATGANTTATTTAGTTTGATTTGATATTGTTTTTATGCTTGAGTTTGTCTGTTTATGCTGGCATAATGGAGTGTGCTAGCTTACAAGTAGCGAATTATTAAGTTTTATGTTTTTACGTGTTACCTTTGTTGTATTGTTTTCTTTGTAAGAATACTGACTACTTACATACCTTTGTATAAGTGATAGTTCTTATAACTCAACAGACAGATGTGTTGCTGGGGAGTTTGTTGCGCCACTTCTTCTTCCCAGCTAAAACACTAGGAAGTGGTGACGGGCGGGCGTTTTGGGGGACTGTCTTTATGTAGAACTTTGACGTTCAAAAAGTGCCGGCACTCAGCCTAATTTCAATAAAAGACTTTTGATTTTGATTCAGGTAAACTGTGAAGAAGAATACAGTGACAATCCCTGGACACCATTATCGCATGCTCGCTCTTGAGGTAACGTATTTATGTATCGTTGTGATAACAGCTCAATATTATAAACACGTTACCTCAAACAAGTACAGAATTCAGATAAATCTGTTGACGACAAGGCATTGCTTTGTATGGAAATGATAATCCATCTGTAGATTATTTTGATTAAAGCCTGTTTGGCATGAGCCAAACAGGCTTAAAAATGACCCTAAAAATGATTTTAGGGTTCCATATCTACGTCCGAATGAAAAATGGAACCCTTATAGGTACACTCGTTTATCTGTCTATCTGACCGTGTATCTGCCTGTCACAGTACATTTTATCAGAATCTACTGGGCCGAGTGGTATCCATCATTCTCATTCCAAAATTGTCGGGGTCGATGCAACATGGTGTCTTCTATTTTCATTCATTCTTTTCAATTTTATCTCAATTCGTTAGTCACCCCTTTCTACACAGGCTTAAATTTTGATTCGAAATAATAATATTTCGAGCTAATAATATTAAAAATCTCTTTGCAGTGCAGAAGCCCCTTATCATGCTCTTATTCATATTCAGATCCGTTAACAGGGACGTTGATGTCTGAGGTAACAAAAGAGTAAAATACCAGCAATTTCCAGTTTTTTGTTGGCACAAAAAAAAAAACTGTAACAACTCAAAAAAATCGATATTATTCTAAGGACGAAGGGAGCGGAGAAGAAAAGCGATGAATATAAATGAATAGCGGAGATGTAATAATATTATAAGTTATGGTATTATTGGTTTGTGTTTTGTTCACCCAGTATTGTGCTTCGTGTCTGCTTTGACCATTTTTTTCCTGCGGCTTAACTTTGAAAGATGATGACATTTGTTTTGAAGTCAGCAGTTAGATGCCCTCTCGGACCAGTCATGTGATGGAAAATGGCCGTAAAGACTACTGCTACTTTTATAGCATGTTAAACAAAAACTTATCTATGTTTCTTACCTGTTTCAGAAACGGTTTCCATGCTCTGCTGTTACTTCGTTTATTTACACTTTCACAGTTATCCGGAACTTCCGTATATTGACACTTATCCATCGTTAACTTTTGGATTTTTTCCCTTCACTTTTTAATTCAGAACCCCATAATATTATGGAACGAATAATAATGTTTCATCTTTTATTTTTAATTGCAAGTGCTGTCTCGACCGGTGCGCGGGTGAATGTGTCGACATACAAAGTCAATTCCGAATATTTTCAACAAAGTATCTCGTTGCTTCTGACGTACTTATTTTCCGTAAAACAACTGGTTTTTGAGTGTTGGATAACGTAACAGACATCAAACGTCGGCTTACTAATTGAACATGTTTATTTTATATTTTTTTGGTTTTGTGAGTAGTTCATACCTAAATTTACAGAAAAATTAGTCCTAATATTAATTGACATTTAAGGATGCTGGTTTATTTACTTTTCACAAGTTGTCCGCTTCCACAAACGCGGATTTTTTTCTGCATAAAATTGTATTTTCTTATCAGTTTTTTTTTCTTAGTAAAGCCTAAAGAAAACTTTTAAAAGAACTTAGAGCATAAACAGTCAGCCCATCCACTTTGTTATATATTGGTAAATCATAAAATACCAAAAGAAAATGAAGGAAAAATCTTGAACCTGCCGATTCGACCTGAAGAAGTCACCCTTAACAATAGCCTAGTTGTGAATGTAGGTGAGCGTGAACTTTGATATTAAAGAGTAGAGAATAACGATGAATATTTTATTGTTTGCTGTATCAATATTTATTGTACACAGCCTACGGATTGTTTTGTTGAGTTTAGGGTGTGGCTTCTAAGGGAGCGGGGAAAAGGAAAGATGAATACAAATGTATAGCAGAGAAGTTAGAAAGTACAACCAGTGACAGAAAAGATGAAATTTTAATGAAACTGTTGGTCTGTGGGAGTGCAAAGGGAGAGATTATTTTTAATATGGATGGATGGAGACGGAGACGGAGGCCAAACAAAAAATGAATGGATTGTCTGAGGATTGAAATGAAAGATTGGAGAGTCAATGACAGCGTGACGGTGGGCAGCACAGAAGGGAAGATAAAACATGTTCGTTTTCTTTTCGAGTCGATGGTTAACTCCTTAGATTTTTTGGGGCCCCCATAGGTGGCCACTTCAATTGCTGCGTCGGTGGCATTCATGAAATCCCCCAAAGTACAAGTGCATGGGTACACCAACGTGTGGCTCATGTTTTGAACAGGAGCACTGCACTCACATTGTGTATCCGACGGGTCTATGAAACCCCATTTTGCCAGGTTGTATCTGCACCGGCCTACCTGGGTGCGCAACCGATTCAGTGCTTTGCATTTAGGCAACTGCAGATCAGGTGTATGAAACGAGCCTCCCCGAGCGGCGTTAAATAAATCGTACCACGATTCCAAACGCCCGGCACACCCTGGACAGCTAGCACTCGGTAAAGCAGTGGTAAACCTTAAATAAAACATGTTGCGGCGACCCCAAGTTATATAGGATAAGGGCATAAAGGCGATGAAGGTATAAGTTTAGAACATGAAGGCAGAGTTAATATTTTGGGGAATTGTCTACTAAGGGCCTTACTAATAAAAATAATTTAACCAAATTATAAGTTATAAATAGCTGATTAGTTGATTCTAAATCTCCATAGAATTTTATATGGATGTATTTTTATAAATTATGCTGGATGGTTTGGTTCAAAAAGAAATACAAAGAAATTGAGATTTGAAGTTTAGTGTTTCTAATTGAAACTAAACCTACAAATAATATTTTCAAATTCCGCTGTTTTAAAGTCCAAACGCAGTTCAATGCAAGCCTCAGCTTATTTTCATCAAAACATTCTTAATATTGTAATTAATATGGTGACACTGATAATCTTTTATTCAATACTTATGTACCTATTGTTTACGAATAAAGAGCATTGAACGTGAATTATCTGCATCGGGGTTATAGTTAATTTAAACAAATATTCCAAAATTTGCTGATGATTCACTGTATGCGTTAATTTAAGCGTCGACAGTGTTATTTAATTTCTCTTGTATGTCGTATAATTATTTTTAAATCATAGACCATTGTTAATGAGGAATGCCAAGAAAACTGACCGAATTTGTTCTCATAAGCCAAAGTCAACATACTTCGTTCAACAACATTGTTCGAATCATTACATAGACAGGTTCAGAATGTGATGACCATAATATTAATTAATTGTTTTGACTTTTTAACAAGTGAGCCTAAACACAACTTCGACAAAAAATAATGCATCATTGTTAACCACATCATCGCTAAACTCTAAGTGAACTGTGAAATCAGAAATTTATGAAATACATCCATCAACGCTCAATATTGTCCACTTAGGAATAATATTTTGCCTATTCTCTAAAACTATAAAGAAACCCCTTGGATGTCCGTAGTAAGACGTAGGGTCTATACATCATGTCCCCAGCTCCGCTGTGGGGCACATTTGTCTCATAGTGGGGACATTTAATGGCCTATTACGAATGTCATAAAATATTTTGCTTCCCACACTAAAAGAAAATAGAGCGGAACATTCTTTTCCCTGCTTTGGAAAAACACTTTAGGAGTAATATTCAAGCTGGATATTAATGAGAGGGGATTAACCTATTGACTTTTGTAGTGCTTTGTTTTTCTATACTCGCGAGCAATAAACTGGAATCACTTCATCGAGCGTTTTTCAAAACATTTTTTTTACAATTTCTATGAAATGAACTATGGATTGTGGTATATCATTTATCATTCACAAAGAATATTCAACTTATGCCATGGAACGTAATCACCAAAGACGTTTGGTAGTCCTGAAACCCTATTAAAAGTGGGCGTTTATGAAAATTGGTCATCAATCCAATGTCCCTCGTCACTGGGAACACTGAAACTAGAAGAAAATGGATATTACACCTATAGAAGCCGCTCAAGTCGTCATCCTAATCCAGCAAGGATGGCCTCAGCATACTATCGCTCGACAGCATTATCTGAGCCAGTCTTGTGTCTCGAAGGTATATAAGAGGTTCAGGGAGACTGGAAACTTAGTCCGGAGTCCAAGATCTGGACAACATCGATGCACTTTGGTGAGATGAGACTCAAAAAAGCCAACCTTATCCCAAAAAGGCTAGCCTGGCTTTAGTTTGCTCGCGATCACTTAGATTGGGATGGAGTAATGAAGCCGAGTTCTGAGAGAAATTCCACTAATATTTAGGCAACGTTCGCTGTTCTCGGACGAAACCAGGATGTTCATGCTGCATGAGCGACCGTCGACGGAGACTTTGTAGGAGACCGGGGGAGCAATTGGCACAATGCTGTTTTGTGGAAACAGTGGCATACGAGAGTGAGTTGTGTATGATGAAATATATTTTGTCATGTCGGTAGGTAGTAGGCAGTAGGCACTCACCGATTGCCATAAATTCTGCCTTTTTCTTTTTTAAAGTGTTTTCATATTTGAATTTTCTAGTAGTAAGTGTGCTTGCGTGGGAAAGACCAGCAAACGATCAGAAATACTAGGAATTGCAACGGATTACTACAAAAAACTATACCGAAGTCGTAAAGGTGAGCAAGTATTAGAGGAATATAACTCAGTAAATAAAGAGGAGATTGAGCCAATTCTAAAGGAAGAAACAATAAAACCTATCGAATCCCAAAAACTAGATAAGGCACCAGGATCGGATTTAATTACAAACGAACTATTAAAAACTACATCACCAGTGATGGCCCCTAGACTTACAGATTTGTTCAATGAAATCCTCGAAACCCATCCCGGAAGATTGGACCAAATCCAATATTTATAAAATATTTTCAAAAATCATACTAAACAGAATCACTTATACACTGGATGAAAACCAACAAAAGGAACAAGCTGGTTTCCGAAGCAAATTCTCTACTATAGATCACATACATACCCTCAGACAAATTCTACAAAAATATAGTGAATACAATAAAACATATTACATAGGGTTTGTAGACTTCAACAAAGCGTTCGATATATTGGAACATGACTATATATGGGTCGCTCTGAACAGACAAGGGGTTCAAGAAAAACACATAAGAATAATTAAAAATGTATACACAGCGAGTACAGCAAAAGTTAAACTTGAATCTACGGGTAGTGAATTTCCTATTAAAAGAGGTGTACGCCAAAGAGATCCGATATCACCTAAAATATTTTCAGCGGTGCTAGAAATGATTTTCAGAAATCTGAACTGGACAAAAATGGCCTCAATATAAATGGCCAAAATCTCAGTCACCTACGCTTCGCAGACGATTTGAT
>NDFZ01002300.1:0-17422 GCA_002192655.3 Mamestra configurata
TCTTTTTGCTCTAGTCACCAAAATTATTGCGCATGATGCTAAATTAAAAATAAAACCTCTTTAAGTATATTAATTTTCTCATGATATCTAAGGTTCTAAGAATTCCAAAAATATGAACTAACGTTTGCATTTTGGAATTTATTGTATCTCAGGAAAACTTTCGAGGTTCAAAACAGTGTTTTTATCTGCAAGTAATAGTTTTGCCGAGTTACAAAATGATTATCCTTATAAAATTCGCAGGGGAAAATCAGTTAAATACTGGTACTGCTAGATATATGCACCTAAGTAATTTAGATTTTGAGTGACGTGACGGGCAAGTAGGTAGGTACCGTTCGAATTTCGTAATGATCATATTAAAGATTGTAACTTTTTTGTTCGTTGAAACATCAGCTCCGTGAGATGGTTTGAAGTTTGACACCTTCACGTGATATCTTAGAGCGAAGATACAAACTTTTGTCAGTAAAACTTCGTTCAAACTTTCCTACTCACCTCAAACAAGAGTATTATTAATCACAGAACTTTTAAAACACAATAATCCTTTTAGGTTTACTTCATAATTATGATAGAACGGTCAGAGTATTTCAATTGAAACGCATACGATAAAGGCTCAGTTTTCAACGTAAGTAGTATTGAAAATAATAACGTTATTCAATCCATTTAAAATCAATAACCCCATTGACATCGCGTCAGTTAATCAAATCTAAAATTAGAAACGGGAGAGACAAGGTGCACTGTGCCGGAACAGTTGTCCGGTGAGATAGAAAAAGCCAGCGGAGGCTGTTCGCGTGGTCGCATATAAAAAGCGCGGGGGTTACGATACATACAAGCGAGTAGGTGCTATATGAGCGCAGCGAGATGCGCTTGAAGATCGCGGAGGCTGACCGGTGCGCGGCGCGCTCAGGGGGCAACATGTTGCGGACTGTGCCGGGCAAGCGGCTGCCAGCCTCAGCACGGAGCTCTCCCCGCCGGTGCCGCCGACCATGCTCATTATGTGAACCATTCTTCATATTTAACATGAATTATTATTACTCATAGCCATGAACTTGAGCTTGAGGAGCCAGCCGCGCCGCCCGCCGCGCGTTTGTTTTAATTTTAACGTATGCTACATGCAAAGAGTTGCTTACGTTGCAATTACAATATTAGAGCTGAGAAAATTAAAACCGGTTAAGTGCGATTCAGACTCGTGCGCAAAGGGTAGCTGTGAACTAATCCTAATTTTAACCCGACTTTAAAAAGGAGGAGGTTCTATGTTCGACTGTTTGTTGTTTTTTTTTACCTAATGTTAACGTATTAAGTTATTGAAAATAAACATTTGTTATTTATTATTATTTTTAATTTATGTCCATCGATTTCTCCGCCAATTGTGGACCGTCGAATCCCAAAGCAAAGTAGTTAACTATGAGCTGGTCCGGACTTGGGCTGCGAAGGCAAACAAAGTTTACCATTAGTTGTACAGACACCCATACGTGTACTATAGCCGTAAGTCACCATCCGAGGACGTCCTAGAAAACCATTTAACGACGACTTACGACTTTATTAAAAAGACAGAAAAAAAAGAAAATAAAATTTAGGCTGATGAGCCCATTCTAATAGTGCTATCTCATTTTTTCTTGGGTGACTTCCTATTAACAATCCGAGGACCTACATAGATTCAAAAACCCACCTGGGAAGTACCATCCGAAGACCTCTGTGTGTGAGCCAAACGAGGACCTTAACCATCTGACCAGAGATACCACTGCGAGGACTTAATTTAACACACTTTTTCTTATTACTTGTACAATGCGAGAACACCCACTATTAGACAATTCACATACAATACGAGGACGTTTTTCCGAGTAGGCGTTGTACAAAACGAGGAAATTTTGATAATTTTCCAAAACAAGTTTTTAATAATATTTAAATAATCTTGATGTGGGCAACTATGTTCACTCACATCAATTCCTTGTTTTAAGTACTATCAAAGGACCTAATTTGAATTTAACTGACAAACGTTAAAAATGTGAGAGTGATATAAAAATATATTACAATCATGGTGATATTATGTGCTGTTTGTTGTCATTCTATAGCAATATATAATCATGGTGATATTACGAGTATGAAGCTGTTGCTGGAATCGTCTCCATGTGAGACAATACTTCAACGGTTACTTGTATCGTCTTGAAATTTTGTGTGCTATTTATTGATATTTCATAGGAATACGTCATAATTATATAGTCATGGCGAAATTAAGTAGCTGCTGCTGGAATCTCTATATGAGACAACTCTTCAATGATTTCTCGCATCGTCTTGATGTGAAATAAATATTCGTTTTATTTCGAAAGACAATTTACACAATTTCACTATTCATCACGTAAGTTCCCATACTTTAATTTATTGTTTTTACTGTTACTTTAACTTTTTCTTGTCTTTTTTGTTTGTGGGGAATGAGGGGGAACTAATTATGTTGGAATTCTATCGACTAACTACTGCTGCCATAAGTCTGGGGTCAGGAAAACAATTGTATTCATGCGTACCCCCGACAAGCACCATCCCACACCATCACCTAATGCGGCTGATCCTGCAACCGCAGGTCAGGCAACGATTCAGTCCAAAGTTCCGACTCCTGTAGTCCCCCGCATGGTGACAGGAGATCGTTGAGCAGCCATCGACACTCGGCTGCCTTGCTGGTGGGGTTGGACTGAGAAGTACTCTTTCCCTCTCTGCCGTCTTGTTTGAATGCATCTTTGACGGCATTCCACGCGTTCTCGCTTCCGGCCGTAACCACGTTTGTATAGACTACCCTCGCCAGGGGTCGCAGTGAGGATACCGCGCTGCTGCGTCATCGCTTAACATTCCTCCAGCAAATGCTGTGCGGTGTCTTGGGGTAGTCCACGCATTGGTGCCAAACCTTCTGCTCCCGGCCCATGCGACGCAGGTACTTCCCAAAGCATCCGCGTCCAGTAAACACCTGCGTCAGCCGGAAACTGAGATAGGGCCCTGAATATACTTTTTCGGAAAGTTACCAATACGAGGACTTGTATACACACTGTATGGGAAAACTTCCATACGAGGACATATGTGTGAAGATTAACACAAGTCCTCGCAAGGTACTAAAATCATGACTGATGTGTAAATGTGGTGTGTTAAAATTTAAATTAACGTCACACACGATCGGGGTGTGAGCATGAATTTTCGCGACCAAACCGAGGTCCACCAAGGTCGACATCAAGTTTTCCTTATTAAGTATATACTTAATGAGGAATTCGATTTTGAGCCTTTCTATTTAGAAATCGAATGGAGAATACGATGAATTGGTCAGGTCAAACCGAGGACGTACGAAAAAGTCGTCGGGTTGAAAATGTCCCCGGATCTGCCCTGTGTAATTCAGGTGTATGTCCTCGCATGGTTCTTAAAACAAACACAAAAAAAATCTACAAGTTAAGAAATACTTATACTCTCAGTATTTTTTAAAACAAAACCTACAGAAACAAGAATATTAATGATTTCGAGGATGGAAGCTATTTTTTAAATAAAAACTTTATTTTAATTTTGTTACCATAGCCGTTATCAAATTGCCGTTGTATGGAACTCCACCAACTTATATTTATTTTAGCATTATGTTGTGATAATATATATATTATATTTGAGACCCTCATAAGCCCTTTCATTTGATAAACGCCCGGGTTTGCATCGCAGAAGTTCAGATGTGTAACAATTTCAACTGAATTGGTCCAGTGGATTTGAAGAAGTTGGCTGTGACAACCGGACAGAAACACGAGTGACCCTATAAAGGTTCCGTTTATTCATTCGGACGTACGGAGCCCTGAAATTAGGTAGGTATGTTCAATTGATTGCATTGACCAAAACCAAAGAATATTCTCTATGACCAAAACCAATCGATTTATAGACGGTAGTCAAAGCATTGTGATTCCAGTTTAACATGTCTAGATCCGATCGATATTGACGTAGGTATCTACTTATTAACAAATGAATAATTCACACTTTTAACGAAAACTTTTTATTGTTCTCACGTGTTTGGAAACGTTGGCCTTTGTAAGTCTCATGGTTTATCTGATGAAGTTAAAAACCGGAAAAGACACGACGCCAAGAGCAATTTGGACTAATCCACCGAGGGTTGTGCACGTGCAGGCTTATACGATCAAGATTTTCGTCGAAAATCCGGTTTTTTGAAAATTCACCGTTGCATCTTGAATCGCTCTGCCTGACTGATCCGTGATTTTCAGGTGACATTCGAAACCATTTATCAACCGAAGTTCAATTGTATTTATAACATATTCTAAAATGAGTAAGAAGAAGCCACATCGACTTGGACACTTAGGGTTCCTTTTCACTAGACTGAAAAACAGCAGATTTTGGAGAAGATTAAAAAAAGGGTTTGTCTCAGAGCTCTCAATCCCTCATAGCTGATATATGTAAGATATAATAATCTCTCTTTATTGAAATAAATAACAATTACAAAAAAAATACGATACGTTTTGAAAAAATAAAATCATTTTCTTTTTGTAGTAGGTAGCTGTATGGTGGTGGGTAATGAGTAATGACCCCGAAATGTTTTTTGTTTCGGTACATCGTACCTAGCGCCTTAACTTCCAACAACTTAATTTAAGTATATTCTACGATGAAGGCCGAATGGTTAGTAGTTCTGCATGCAGGTTTTAAGTGTTGTTACAATATTACATAAGAAGAAGGAAGAAAACACTCCTTGTATAATGTATGTATAAAAGTTGAAATGATAAAATTGGACTCTACACGCCTACATATTTTCTATTAGAACTTATCAAAACCGGTTTGAGATCCACTCGGACATGCATTACGTACAGTAAACAAGAATATTGTACCGAGGTTAAGATCCGCAGTCTAAGTAGAGTAAAAAGATTAACGGGGTTACAGGATTCCACGCAATCAAGCGCCACCGCTGCGCCCGCTCGACTGGCTGTGCTCACTTCATTTTTTATCTCGTACAAATCATATGAGAGATAAATGATCGAACAACACTAACAAAATTAGTCAATACCTGTCCATAAGCTCGTATAAAAGATGCCGCACGAAACATCTTGATGAACGAACATTAAAACCACTCGAGATAACGAATAGTAATAATTTTCATAACCACCAGTGAACTTTTAAAGAATTTTATTCTATATCGTCGCAGTTCATTACACAAAACACACTGCAGGGACTTCAGCTTCTGGTCATACTTATAACCTCTAATGTTTTACGAAAGCTTAACTTCAGAGTTAATATTGGATTACAGGCGATTGTTCTCTAAACAATAGATTAAGGTGATAACGGGAAAAATACGAATGTTATACTACAATTTGTACAGGGTCATAAATACGGAGCGATAAGGCAGATTACTGCATTTGGTAACTCTATGGTTACATAGGAATTACCGCGCACCCGAGTTTTTTTGTCGTAAAAGTAATTGCCCTGATGTCATGCAAATCTATTAGTAATTATACTAATTATCCAACACGTTAGGAAGCTATAAACGTGAATAAAATAACGTGAGATATTAAATCAACGGAAATGTTAGCCCATCAAATAATTAATGTTATAGTTCCACCGATATTTTATTGTCGTACGTGCTTACAAACTTCATAAACGCAAGTATCTAACATTCGAACCTTAGGTTATGTAAAGAAAACAACGTGACAATGCATAAATTCTTTTCAGGAAATGGAACATGAATTAAATTTGTAGGTATTCGGGAGCAGCCTTTCAACGATCCATCAATTATACGTGTGCCAGTAGAGAACTCGATCGGCGAGTCCCGACGTTGCCAAAGCAACGTCCCGGTGCACATAAACGAAAGGTGAACCTTCGGCTTGCTGTCATCACTTGCTGTTTGCGTCTATTACTTTGATTGATTTATGTATCACCTCGCCAGTTACCCTCGGGATTAAAAGAAACTCAAAAGTCCATGTGATATATGCGGATCCTTTTATAGCTGCTTTGCAAGTTACGTATAAGTAGATTTAAGTAAAGACTTAAATAACACGACTCGTTAAGAGCTATTTAAGTGCTCATACGCTGTGACAGGTTGTTAGCCTATTGCCCACAGGGATCGCGGTAACCTGTTCCTCTTAGTTGACTAGCAATTTACTTGAAATGAATAAACATCCCATCAGCTTGCTCTAAGGAAACATTATACGAGTACGATATATAAGTGTTGTAAGTTCAAGCACTTTAGGGATGCTTGCAGCAGGAGTCAAAATTATTACTTTGTGACCTTCTTGTTGATTGCAGCCAGTCGTTTGAGAAAAATTTAATCAGCAGACGAAAATTAAAACCAGACATTTGCTGAGAGGGAGGACTCAATTGATTTAAAATTTTTAAATGTACGATGATCTGTGTCACACTATACTTGTATTAAAGTTATTTAATTAATAACCACCACTTAAATGAAATATAATTTTAATAAACAACGGTAATAGTCAAGTAGTCAATCTATGTACATTACATACATATACAATGTCACATACAAAGTATTATATCAAATGAGCAGAACGGGTTACCATAGTGGCACTTAGTTATGATGGGCTAGCCGTAGCACCTAACCGGTCAATACTTATGCATAGGTAATCGCGACTTTTAAACAGGAGATATAAAACTTAAATGCTATGCTGCTATATCTACCGTTTGAAATACATAGGTAACCCATGTAACCTATGTAAGGAAGAATTCAGTACTAATTATTCGCAAAGGTTTCAGGCATTATTAAATAAATAAATGTGAATATAAAACATTGCGAAATCAAATTATATTTAGGTGAAGTGAATATGTCGCAGCCAAATGGTATAACACACCGTATTACATAAAGGCACACTGGATTGTAAAACGCCGCTGTAATGTAATGCGGCTACCTCACTTTCAGCCGGATTTCAATTCAGGTGAAATAAAGTACGCCGCATTGAATCAGCACTACGCGTTCTTCAAAGCGGCTTAGTATCGTCCAGCCCACAAACAAAGGGGCGCCGCATCTTCAATACGCCGATTTGAGAGTTTTTGTTCCAATAACTAGCTTAATCAGACGATTCAGCATGCAAGCAAGTATGCAACGTGCAGCAGGCATGGCTTCTGTCACGGCTCCGGACGTAGTACTATTATATATTCTGTGGCTCCGGTGCTGCGGGGCTCCGGTGGTCCCACGCGAGCTTATCGTCGCAGATGGGATTACGCTCATCACCGCAGCTTTGGCTCTCTAGGGGTAGGGCCATAGGGTAGGGCAGACAAGACTACGTTGAGTCGGTTTTGCAGCTATTCGTTCTGTCACGCCGCTCCCGCAACACGCTCGCTTCACTCGTTCGCCTTCGCGAGTTAATGGTCACTGTTCTAACCCAACCTAACCCATTGGCATTGGCTGTTATATAATATGGTGACAAATGACGCAGCCATATTGTATGACAAAAACACTAAACGGACGCCGTTTTGTAAAACGTATCACCACCACAATCCGGCTTAACGCGAAGTAGCCGCATTACATAACAGCGGCTTTTTTCAATCCGGCGCGCCTTTATGTAATACGGCGTGTTATACGATATGGCTGCGACAGATACATCTACTCGTTTATGCGCGAAGCCCTAAGCAGAAAATGTATTGGAGAAAAGCGACGGAAAGAAAGCCATATTTTCAAACATTTTACAGTCCACTTCCATTATGTAAAGGCAAGGCCAGAAGAGCGCTGTTTCGCTCAAAGCCAGGCACTGAAATTCAATTGCATTCGATTTCGTACTATGCTGCTGTTTACATTATGTGCTCGATAAAAAATGAGAGCTCGCGAAAATCGAGTAAGGAGTTAATAAATTATTTGATTCAATTTGATCAGTAGCTAGGTAGATAATGTTTAGCAGAAATGTGTAAAAAATATTGATAAGCCTCTTCCATTCAAGAAATGAAATCAATCTAAGTGTTCAGTAAAACGTTTCAATGGCTGTTGCATAATACAAACAAGTTCAACTTTATATCCTTCGAACGACCTAGAAGTTGTGCTAGGTCGTCGGGGAGGGGAAATGTAAACATTGAGTTACTTTCAAATGTTTAACTTGTAAACTAAAAATTAAGACGAACAAAAAAAGATAACTGGCGAGTTATTTAAACATACAGGCGAATAGAGGCAACGGCCACAGGCTACATAAGGAACCTATTAAAAGATCGCCACCGAGCGTTAGTAGCACAGGGTGTTCTGTTAAAAAATATGCTTGATGATGAGGAGGCAAATATTGTTTAACTATGGTAAAGACAGGGTTATAAATATTTGTGAATTAGCACTTCGCCCGCGACTTCATCCGTGCAAATTTAGTAGGTACCCCAAACTTTAACGCCTACCCCCTGTCAAGGGTGAGTTTTGAAAATTAAACAACGATTTTCATTAATTACCCAGCCATTTCTGCTGCTGATTCTGCGGTCTCAGGATTAGCACAACTATTAGTCAGTAAGAGTCTGACTCGCCCTTCCGCTCCACCCAGAGCGGAAGAAGTCATTTGATAATTTCCCATCCTTAATAAAAAAAGAGGGGTCGTCAGGGGTTGATTATGCGAAAATTGTTAGACCTGTTTCAATTATCTCACTATTAGTTTGTTAATACCAATTTCCACTTAAATTGAAGTCCTCAAAAACCTCCTCCTCTAAAACTTCATCACCCCTTTAGGGGTTTATCTTGGCAAAATCCAAACATTTTTTATGGTTATTTTTCTATAGAAATTATTAATGCTGTGTTTCAACTTCATCGGACCAAGCAGTAAGATTCTCCTCAGTTCGCTCAAACTGCAACTTTTTTCTTACTTAGAGTATTTTAAACCCTTCGTTACTTTTAAACGAAAGGTCTAATTTGAATAATTAAAAGTGTAAGTTAGATGTACATAATCAACTTTAATTATCAAACCATTTAAATGGATAATGATTAATACCTTGATATCAAAATCATCACTTTTAAATTCCACCAAGGTAATTATTGAATAATTTGAACAAAAAGCGGTAATTGTGATTTAACTATTATATGTAGACATATACCCTCGCGGACTTTTTTATCGGTAATATAATGAGTAGGTACTTAAATCATGTAGTACATTATTTTTATGTATCATCAATAGTTTTCTCAGCGCACGCCAAGTGATGAATTTAATGGGCAAAATGTTGCTACTATTATTGCAATTTTCGTAGGGATCTCTATTTTTTTCGAAAATAAAATATAGCCCATGTTTAAAATTAATAATAAAAAAGCTTTCTAGTGGCGAAAGTATTTTTAAAATCGATTGAGTAGTTTTTGAGCCAATAAAGGATTCAGATAATAAAGGTACAATGGAATTTAAAAAAATAAAAAAATCTTGGAAACACCTATAATATTTTCCGTCTGATTATCTGTATTTTTACATTTCGTTTTTTGACCATTTGGTTGTGATAATTTTCAGAAAAATATTTGGTAATTTTATGATTTGACCAAACTTGAACAAAGTTATCCTCCAATTCTTGTTCGTTTACTTTATGTACACCCTGTATAAGCGGCGTTATCCTGCGCAAAATAAGAAAAATAGATGGTACTACACAGCCTTCTCGCAAATAAGAAAATAAAACGTTCAAAAATCGCAAGCATCGTTTTCTTAGAACCAACACGCTAAATAAATCAACGTTTTTAAAAGCATGTTCAGGAAAGTTGTAGCTTTTGTCATCGATAAGTTATTTATATCGTACTCCAAAGACGAAAATGGTGCAGGATTTCGTAACTTGATTCGGCTTAGTTTAATGTAAAAATATGCCTATGTGAAGATTTTTACAGCATACATTAATTTATAAACAACTAGCGGACGTCACGCGGTTTCACCCGCGTAGTTCCCGTTCCCGTGGGAATACGGGGATAAAATATAGCCTATGTTACTCGCTGATAATGTAGCTTTCCAATGGTGAAAACGGCACAGTAGTTTTTGAGTTTATTCATTACAAACATACACACACACAAAAATACATTTTTTTTCCTCTTTATAATATTAGTGTAGATGACTAAAACAATGCGAAAGTTACTTGTTCAAAGATATTTTTCGACTTAAAAGATTATGAAAATGAGCTAGTGAGTTACCCATTAATGACTTATTGACTTTGTAATAAGCATATTGGTTCATGTAGTTAGTACCTTTAATTAAACGTGTTGTATAATGCAACATAAAAGAAAATTTAATAAAACGCATATAAATTTACTCCTGAAACAATGATAACGAAACTGCTTAGTCGAAATCCTTTCAATTATCGACATTTAGCTCCGTTTTTGCTAAAACCGCGACACCTAAATGTAATGTCTAAATATTTTTGCAATGTGGCGTAGTGGCGCTTTTAATTAAACATTACCTTAATTCAGTTGTCGCCTGGTGTTAGTGAAAAGGGACCAACTACTATGTACTACGGGCAATAGGTACGGAACACGAACTTAATTGGAGCCACTTAAAATGATAGAAAACATTCGTGCCAACGGCATCGCAGACGTTTAAGTATTAACGAGCACTTAAACAAATTGATTATATGTATATATAGTCTTTATAACCCAAAGGTTGACTGGTAGAGAATGCCTTGGCGCATTAAGTCCGCCCATGTACCACTATTGTACATAAAGCTCAAATAAATGATATTATTATTATACCATGGAGAGAAACTAACAGCTCTTTGCTGATAGCTAAAGAGACAGAATGATAAATGATTACAAAGTGACACACAATAACAGGTGGGTTCTAAATGCAACAATCAAATGATAATTTACTTTTAATAAATTTAAAATTAAAGAATTATATATATATATAAGTCACCGGATAATTGCAAACTACGTAAGATTACAAAATATCTTGATAGATTGTAAACTCTCGATAAATTGGCAAATGAACATTTGTTCTACAATTATCAAATCAAAATCTTGTATTCTATAACATCTCCGTGCCGGTCCGAGAAATATTGTGGACTGACATAAACTGGTAACTAATCAGCACTCTGGTCTACAATTTATGTATTTTGGTGTGATAGTTAAAATGGAAACTTGGCCCCTCGTTGGTCTTTGTTAGTGTGAACATCTGAACAGACCAATGAGAGCCTCGTTTCCAGGTTTTACTATCACACGAAACGGATGAATTGTAGACTTGTGCTCTGATTGGTCACCATTTTATGACAGTATTTTGTGGCAGTCAATTTTTCGGTATAACTTCGAGAGATTATAGACTATCAAATTTTTATGCGTTAAAAAGTATTTCAAATGTTCAGTTGACAATATATAGAGAGTTGACAATCGCTCAAGATATTTCATAATCTTACAGAGTTTGCCATTTTCCAGTGACATATTATGTATATCTTTTAAATAAATTACATAAAATAAAAGTTAAACTTTAATGCACTTACTGCTTTGGGCTGCAGCCAACGCCGCTGATACTTTCGAAAATAAGCACTCTTTATCATTTTATTTGAGAAAGGCATTTTAACTGTCTACTTAATTGTTTGGTATAATTATATTAATGAATATACCGTCAGCTTAGAAATAAGCTAGCTTGAGCTGACTTAAGCGGAAACTGGAAAAGTAAAAGCGAGTATTCCAAGTATAAGCTAAGTAGACTTTCCGTGTTTTTACCCATGACAAATTTGACGTCGCTAGCTAATATTTTGCTGCTTTTCTTTGAAATAATATAAATTTACATTGGTTTTACCTAGCAATTTGTGGTTTATCTGAGAAGGCTATTTAAGATAGAAGCTTTATTATTCAACCGCAAAATGATGCACTTATTGTTGGAGACTAACCTGACTACGTAGGTAAGTTGTCAAAGGAATTCTATGTATAAATCAACGTTATTTACCTGTATACATTTATTAGTGACTTGGGCTGAAGATTTTGTTTACGTGATTCAACAATCTGAACAAGGGGCACATGATTTCATTTATCACATAGACAGATGTTCTGTCGTGGAAATGGGCCCGATGATTTAAGCGTGATGGTTTCCGACTATGTGGAACAGCACCGATAGTTCAAACAAAACCAGCAGAGTCCTTTGAGAAGAGTCGGGGTAAAACAGAAAAGACATAAGTAATGCAAATTCATTGAGAAGAATGATGATGATTTATATTAATCAATCTTACCAAGAATCTTTTCAGGTTCGGATAACACTCAAAACGGTTCACTAATGTTTCACCAAATCAACATTGGCAAATTTTTAGTTTACAATCAACGAAAACCCTATACGAAAGTATAGGGTTTTCGTATTTATTTCACAAACAACTTATTCCGCAAATGTTTTATTTTATAAACACTCGCTTTACAAACACTCATTTGGCAAATGTTTCGGATGATATTTAATCATATATAGATATTTCATTTAATATTTAGATTATTTTGGAAAAATCACGNAGAACTTCTTCCGCAAATGTTTTATTTTATAAACACTCGCTTTACAAACACTAATTTGGCAAATGTTTCGGATGATATTTAATCATATATAGATATTTCATTTAATATTTAGATTATTTTGGAAAAATCACGTTTACATTAAATATAATTTTATAATACATTTTCTAAACCATCACAAAATGCATGCAAGCAAGCATGCAGCATGCAAGCAAGCATGCAACATGCAAGCGTGCGTACAACATGCAGCAGGCATGGTTTCTGTCACGGCTCCGGCGCTGCGGGGCTCTGGCGGTCCCACGCGAGCTTATCGTCGCAGAACGTTTTAATGCCCGCTGCCGCGGCTGAGGCTGGCCGGCAAAGCCAGCCAATAAGCCGGAGCTGCGGTGCAACACCTGCTCCTCAGCTCGCGGGCCACCTCGCCCCTTCGTGCCTACGCGGGCTTTCAATTACACTCAAGGTGTAGGGAAGACAAGACTACGTGGAGTCGGTTTTGCAGCGATTCGTTTCTGTCACTAACTTTTATAGTACGCAAACATTAAAGTTAAAAATGCTATTTTCAACCGACTTCCAAAATAAAGGAGTATATGGGCTCTATGTTTCTTTTTTTTTTGTATGTTTGTTATGCGAACATTCCGTCAATTATGAATGGATTTTGATGATTCTTTTTTATTCGAAAGCCTATACTCCTGAGGTGGTCCCATTGGCACCAAGTCAGAATCTGATGATGGGATCACATACATGGGCACATACATTGTTTTTCATATATTTTCTAACGCAATTCAGATAATTATGCCTGGTAATCAACAACTCATCTTGCTGAGCTGATGATGGAAGGTATAAGTTAAGATCTGATGCTGGGATCCCAGGACATTTGTTAGATCAGCGATATTTTCTCCAATTGTCAACCGATTTGGATGATTCATTTTTTGTTTGAAAGAATATTTTCCCAAACTGGCTCCATTGCAATTCGGTGAAGATCTGATGTAGGATTTCGGAGGTAGGCAACGGAACTCTTCAATAAATGATAGCAAATCTCCCGGGATTGCTGAAATCGCATGTCTGTTTATTTATTACACCAGTTCATAACATAACATCACGCCGGTAGGCTTTGAAGCGGTGGAAGGCAGATACAATCAAGTCAACCTGAATTAACATGTTTGGGATTATCTATTCGGGCATAACTTTATTGTTCATTAACCGATCTTAATGATTATTTTTGCATTGGGTTTAGTTATAGCTATATTGCATTTGTACTGTAGCGGGAAGTTCAAAGATAAACCAGTGACCTCCTCACCTTAAAATTAGTAAAAACTAGTACCAAAGCAAAGTAGATATTTAACTATGAGCTGGTGTGGATTTGGATTGCAAAGGCACACAAAGAAACTCCTAAACCACTCATTATGGGAATAATGTCACTTAGTTGTGGGGTATCACCACTAAAAACTGGAAAATAAAAAACTTTTTTACAAAAAAAAAACCGACTTCCATATAAAAAACACTACAAAGTATCGGTGTCAAAAAACTAAAAAACAACCAAAAATACCGACTGCCGAAATTAAAGTTACTTTATACTTTGTAGTGTTTTTTATATGGAAGTCGGTTTTTTTTTAGTAAAAAAAGTTTTTGTGTATTGGTGACTTTAGGAATCCATCGAGCGCGCAATATTAATAAACTGTAGGCGAGTCGTCCATTAGGTTTTTCATACATAGTTGAAATATCCAATATGTTGAATGTAAATCGGGCTGGTTTCCGCAACTCCAAGACTAAGTGCGTATTTTGCGTACAGTAAATATCCACCAATTAACCAATATCTTAAAAAAAACATTAGATTAATCGTTCGTTCGTGCAAATATGCAAAATGTTTTTATTCTAAACGTTGTATTAAGAGAAAAAATGAAAAAAAAAATTGTTTGTCAAATAATAGGTACGTTATTAAAAAGTTTATTGGATAATTATTTCTAAGTGAATTATTTGGTAAACTTGTTGTAAAATGATGGAATGATAAATCATATTTTCGCAAATCGTTGCTTGTTAAGTAAAAATATGTAAATTATTTTTTGGTGAACTGACAGGACACCACTCAAAACAGATGCCATACCAGTCAGCAAATTTATTTTGCAAATACTTACATAAATACTTTGTGATTTTCTATTTATCTTTTTAATTAGGTACTGCAAATAAGTAATTAATCTGCTGTAGGTAAATGTACATACCTACACTGGTTATCCATTCAATAAATAGCAAAACATGAGCTATTCAAACACGGTTTGATTGACACTTGTCAGGTAAGCATTTCTTGTTTATAAAATAACAAGCAACTGAGTAACAAATACAATAAAATAGAATATAGAACAAAAGCAATTCTACAGAGGATCGTGATCCAGTTATTAGACTATGGAGAAGCAACGGATGCAAGGTTGAAAGTATAGAAAAGATCTGAAAACTTGAAGTGGCAACCCATCACTCTAACAGAATACTAACAAATCAGGATACAACATACATATATTATACAGATTCTATTATCACTAGCGACAGGCCCAGGTTTCGTACGGTAGCAAATTATATACACAAACCTTCCTCGTTTATCGGTCTTTCTACAGTGAAAACGGTATCAAATTCCGTTGCGGTTCAAGAAGTAAGTGGAGAAACAGACATAAGCAGACAGCGACCTTGTTTTGTAGGTACTTTTTGGAAACTTAATTATTTCATTGGAAACTGGCTATAAATTGTAAGGTATTTTTTTTCATTGGACTGAAAAACAATATTGTGAAGACATACCTCGCTTGGAATTGTCTCATTGGCAGTGTCTTTCACAAACTTGTAATATGGAAAGAGGCTGCCGTAACTTCTGGGCACTCGCAGCGCCAGCATGAGCGGCCGGCGCTCGGCCACCGGTGCGGAAGGGCCTGGCACACCCCTCCAAGACATAGCTTCACAGTACAAACAACACTAGTCCGGTAACTTCTAACAAAATACATTGTGTGCCATCTCCACATTTGCTTTACTTGCGAATATACACCTACGCCTGATTAAAACACCAATACTGACACTCGATTTATAATCACATTGAGGGTATTTTAAAATTATAATTAGACTCACTCAAAGGACAAAAATGTTCAAAGGATGAACGATGCCTACACACTACATGAAATTGAGCTCAGCATGATTGATAAGATTTGTTTGAAGTAATAGAATTAAATTACTCGAGGAGTGCTTATCAAACTTATCGGTTTATTTGTAGAGTCCTGGGGCTTCATATTTACTGAGGTGAAATAACTGATGCATGTATGTTATCATTACAAGGTTTTAAATTAGTATTAGAAATTGGTTATTTGATAATAAGTAGGAATTAGTAAAATCATGTGATACCAGTAATCGATAAAAAGATAAAGAATGAGAAAAGAAACGAAATATTATCCCAGTCTGAAATGTACTAGTAACGCCATCTGGTGAAACTTCATAAAATTACTAAGTTAAATTGTAGGTAGATAAATATAACGATCCGATGCGCATGAGCAACTTTCAAACATAACACATGCCTGACTGAGTTCGTTGATAAGAACAAAGATGGCGCTGTTCTTAACAAAAAAAATTATTTCCCTTAGAACAATAACTGCGCGTTATATATCGTTGAGATAAATCTCGATTTTCTGAAAAATATGAAATGATGAATTGTTGTTCTTTTGAGATAAGAACAATAATAATATTTATAGATGTGACAGAAACTTCTTCATTTATCAATCTGATAGATTACCTAACTTCAAACTCGATACTTGAGTACGATTACACACTTTAATCTTGAATTCTTGATTTAACGTGACATTTAAATTATCATCATTATAACATGTAACAATTTCTAGAATAAAATATTTTGTCACAAATTGTCGAGTCACTCGTTGAGTAATCCGGATGCCAAGTAGTATGACACTACGTCCACGACTAACTTAAATACAATGAACAATTGATTTTCCTCTCCTTGACAGATTTGAATTTATTGTACTTACAAACAAAGTGGATGGAAAGCGAATAATTCATGTACCTAGCAGCGTATTTAGAGAACATTTATATAAACTGTTCAAAATAGATATACCTACCTACCTACTTCTTGACTGGAATAATCTGTACGACTACTAAGTTCATGAGGAAAATTCAAAAGAAAAAATAAGATTACATTAGAAGCTGAACATTTAAAGTATTAATTAACACTCAAGGAATTTAGAACTTTTCTGCGTCGTCAAGTCGTGACACACCTTCACCGTATCAGTCATACATAATAATTCTTGTAATTTGTATTAAAATCTTAATAGGTATGTAAGTAAATTATTCTGGGGCGGTATCAACACAATATTAGATAAGATTCTAACCACGATAAGTACATACATTATATCTAGGAACACTATTGACACAAAGCGATAAAGAAGGCGAAAATCACGCCAACGTTTATTGTTTATATTGGGAAAGAGGGATCGAATCCTTAAACAAGCAAAGGGTTTTACTGTTTATAAAATTCATACACAGGTAAACAGCAAACGATTTGTTTTAAAAGGAAAATCATTTAAAATAATAGGCAATTTTTTTTTAAGAATAAATGACTTAAGGATGAATTGAAATCAAGAGTAAGCATGCTGCGTCTTGACTAATGTATAATGGAAGACAAGACAATCAACATTACCGTTACTAATTACATAATTTTACTAGAAATAACTGACGATAACTTTTATTTTCAATCAAATATTTCAACGAGCTATCTTGATTAATTACTAAGTATGCAGATTGATTGTTTTTTGCCAACTGGCAACGGGCACATTTAGATACCGAATATAAATCTGGCTCCATATAAATGTATGTATTATTACATGTATTATTGTATTATTCTAAACTAGTAATATTAAAAGGACATATTTGTTTGTTACGATTTGGCTCAAAAACTCCTCAACCGATTTTACTTAAAACATAGGCTCTATTTTATTTTAGAAAAAGTAGAGTTCCTTACGAAAATTGCAATAATGTATCCCAAAGTAGCAATCCGATTTTGTCTAATAAATTCATTATTTG